>JAXGGA010014383.1:0-32306 GCA_038373865.1 Uloborus plumipes | reverse complement strand
TGGGGAAAATGTCAATGTAAATAATTATAACCAAATGAAAATAGAAATGCAAGTCGGCTCAGAATACATTTCTGAAGCTAAAGATACCATTTTAGGCCAAGTGTCAGACACGACAAGAAATAAAGTAATTGAATCATTAAAAACAAAAAGGATAACGGATCCAAAAAGGATAAATGGAATCCCCTTCAGGGTGAGACTAAAATTGAATATCAAATACATGATTACTTGCAACATCGACATCGAAGACGGGCTTGTAAACGGAGCTTGTGGTTGCTTAAAGCACATTACTTTCAATCCAAATTCTACAGATCCACATATACACTGAAGTGACAAAAGTCATGGGATAGCAATATGCAAATTTTCAGATGGCAGTAGCATCGCATAGAACAGGTATAAATGCGCAGTGCTTTTACAGAGCTTTCATTTCTGTTCAAGTTATTCATGTGAAGAGGTTTTAACGTGATGATGACCGCACGACGTGAATTAACAGACTTTGAACGCGGAATGTTAGTTGGAGCTAGACGCATGGGTCATACCATTTCGGAAATCGTTAGAGAATTCAACATTCCCAGATCCACTGTGTCAAGAGTGTGCCGAGAGTATGAAATTTCAGGCATAACATCCCACCATGGACAGCGCAGTGGTCGACCGCCTGCACTTAAAGATCGAGACCGGCGACGTCTGCAAAGAGTCGTAAATTCTAACAGACAAGCAACACTGCGTCAAATCACCGTAGAAATCAATGTGGGACGTACAATGGACGTGTCTGCTAGAACTGTGCGGAGAAATTTGGATTTCTTGGGCTATTCCAGCAGAAGACCGACTCGAGTGCCTTTACTGACAGAACGACATCGCTTGCAGCGACTCTCGTGGGCACGTGAGCATATCGGTTGGTCCCTAGATGAATGGAAAACCGTGGCCTGGTCCGATGAGTCACGATTTCAGCTGGTAAGAGCCGATGGTAGGGTTCGAGTGTGGCGCAGACCCCACGAAGCCATGGACCCAAACTGTCAGCAAGGCACTGTTCAAGCTGGTGGTGGCTCCGTAATGGTGTGGGCTGTTTTTTCATGGCATGGACTTGGTCCTCTAGTGCGACTGGACCGAACATTGACTGGAAATGCTTATGTGCAGCTACTTGGAGATCACTTGCAGCCATTCATGGACTTCATGTACCCAAACAACGATGGGATTTTTATGGATGACAATGCGCCATGTCACCGGGCCACAACTGTTCGCAATTGGTTTGAAGAAAATTCTGGACAATTCCAACGAATGATTTGGCCACCTAGATCGCCCGACATGAATCCCATTGAGCATTTATGGGACACCATCGAGAGGTCTGTTCGTGCCCAAAATCCTGCCCCATCAACGCTTTCACAATTATGGACGTCTATCGAGACAGCATGGCTCAATATTCCTGCAGAAGACTTCCAACGGCTTGTTGAGTCCATGCCACGTCAAGTTGTTGCACTTCGCCGGGCAAAAGGAGGGCCGACACGATATTAAGAGGTATCCCATGACTTTTGTCACTTCAGTGTATTATGGATAGATTTTGAATCCCCTGCTGTTGGTAAAAAAGCAAGGCTTCCGTACAAAGAATTCATGAAATACGAAAGCATAGATTGTAGTCTAACACCAATAGTGAAAACAAGTATCTCTTTAAGCATTTCCAATAAATTACAGCATCAAATTTTTCGAAAACAGTTTCCAGTGGTACCAGCAGAAGCATTGACGATACATAAAAGTTAAGGTCAGACATATAAAGAAATATGCATAGATTTTAATAAATCGAAGATAATTTCACGTCCCATGCTATATGTGGCTCTAAGTAGGGTCACAATGCTATCAGGCTTATACATTTTAGGTACATTTAAGCCACCTAAATTAGCCAAACCAAATGATCCAGTTTTAATGGAGTTACGTAGATTACGAACAGAAAAAAGTTTGAAATTATCATTTGACAGTATAAAAGTAGCCAATGGAATTAAGGTCATGCATCAAAACATAAACTCACTCTCAACAAAACTTGAATTGATATTAAACGATCACTCATATCTCAAATGCGACATTTTAATATTTTCAGAAACACTATCGAAATTCACCGGCAAACTGGAAATTCCGAATTTTGTTGAATTGTTTCGGTCCAACGTGCATGGTTCTTCAAGAGGTCTTATTTGTTTTAGAAGAAATACAACTGATGCTTCATATTTGGACCATACTCTTGAAATACATGACTGTGAGAATAAAAAGCAATGTCATGTAGAATTATTTAGCATCAAAATAGAAAATTTCTGCATTATCAGTGGTTATAAATTTCCTTCTTGTACGAATGAAATGTTTGAAAAAAATTTCCGAAATATTTATGCGAAAACGTATGAACATGGCAATGAATTGATAATCATTGGTGATTTCAATTTCGATATGAAATGCAAAAGAAAAATAGTAGTTAGCATTTTCGAAAAATATAACCTTGCATCTTTGCTGCCAACTGATGTTTCTACAACAGATTTAAATACGCAAATAGATATTATATTTTCTACGTGTTCCACACTAGAGGCAGGTGTGTATGAAACATACTTTTCATATCATAAACCAATATATGTAATATTGAAGTCAAAAAACTTTTCTCCTATAAACCAACAGAAAGAACCATTACCATTACTGGTGAACGATGCAATTTCAAAGTGTCGCTCTAGAATGAGTGAAGTTGGTGGCACAAAAGAAAATACCGAATTAAAATCAATCGAACTGTTAAGTCTAACTGAACCAGTTTTAGCAGCTGTTGATAAAATGTTATTAGACATCAATGAGATAAATATAGAATACTCCAAAGAAAATTATTGTACTCGTTTAGAAGAAATATTTATAGCTTATGACAACTTAGTAGAAATCACAAAACGAAGTGTTCTTACCAAAACTAATGCGGTTTTGATGTTTAATACCATAGGTTTCCAACGAAACGAAAAAATATATGATGCTCTGAAAGAAAATTTTGCAGTGGTAAAAACAGAAGGAGATTGATCATGTTTATTCCGTTCTTTATCCTTATGCTTATTTGACACCCAAAAATATCACAAATTCATTAGAATGCTCTGCTGTTATTCTTTTAACAAAAATTGGTTGTATTTCGAACACCCCGATAGGATGAATTTTTTGTTTGAATATGAGGGTGTAATTGAATTAATAAGTAATACTGCAAACATAAAGACTTGGGGAAATGAGGCACATATAAAAGTGATTGCAATTGCAGCTTCAAGAGACATTTATATCTATGAAGAAATATATTGTAATGACAAATAATCAAAATACTTTACAAGAATTGCAAGATAAATGTGATTTAGGTTTACTTGATAAAAACCATTTTCTCTTTACAAAAAATACTTCCGAAAATAGAACCGAATCTGAGTCTTTGAAACCAATATCCGTACTATATACTGGTGGTGGAACAAACACAGCTCATTATTCTGCAATTTTACCAAAAAATGTAAATGCTATTCTTTTGAAACCAAAATACAGAGCAGATGTCATAGCCACATAAAGAGTAGTAAAATATACTGAAAAAATTAAGATTTTAATATTAAGACAAATTGTGAAAAACAAGTCCTTTAGTAGAAGATTTTTAAAACCTCAAGGCATCAATCGTGAGCTCTCTTACGTGGCAGAGCGGCAAAAGCACTTGTTTTGAACCCCTACTTGTTTAAAAAGCTACTGAATGTTAATTAAATCCCTCTTAAGTCGGCAGAAAATACAACTTTGTTTTGCTCTCGCACAATTTTAGCAACTTCTTTGTGTTTTTGAAATGCAACAAAAATATACATTATGAATGTTTTTTTAGAAGTAAAAACAGAAAAATAAAAGGAAATGAGGAAAAACTCATGCAGACAAAAAAAGAAGAAAATGAAGCAATATATGGCAAAAATAAAAAAACGCCAAGATGATGAGTATAAACAGATAGAAAATGTTAAGAACAAAGATAGAGTACAAGCGTTAAGAGCAGATGAAGCATATAAAGAAGTAGAAATTACGAAGACTAAGAAAATAATGAGAAAACTGAGAGAAAATGACGAACACAAAGCAAGAGAAAATATGGAAAACAGAAAAAGAGTGAAATAATTAAGACTACATGATGAGTATGACAAGATGGAAAATGTGAAAAACAAAGAAAGAGTCCCAGTACTAAGATTAGATGATGAGTATAAAGAGAAAGAAAATGTTAATAACAAAGATAAAGTCCAGGTGTTAAGAGCAGATGAAGCATATAAAGAAGTAGAAATTGCGAAGAGTAAGAAAAGAAGGAGAAAACTGAGAGAAAATGACGAACATTAAGCTAGAGAAAATATGGAAAACAGAAAAAGAGGGAAATCATTAAGACTAGATGATGAGCCTAACAAGATAGGAAATGTGAAATACAAATAAAGAGAAAGTACGTAAAAGGAAGTAGTGTGGTGTCCACACCAGATTTTTTTTTAAGTGTTTCATTTCGGAAAATGTATTGTTTTGTTTTTTAAGCGGAGAAAGAAAACTTTCTTCTTCTTTTAAACTTTGGTAAGATTTCTGTTGGTTTCTGTTATCAACAAAACTGTTCTTATTTTCTCTTTTGGCTTATTTTTGTCCATCTCCCTTGGGGTTGCATTCGAATGTTCTAAGGGGGTGTTTTACCCCATTTATCGGGTAAATCAGTGTTTTCAATGCAAGGTGATACGAATTGGTTAACAAGAGCGATATGAATTGGCGCGACCACTTGGCGATATATCGCCAAGCTTTTGATCGCCAAATATTTGACGCCAAATTGGCGATTTTTTCTTTTTTTTTTAATTTAGATTCAATTTGGCGCTGTTGGCGATATTTTGCGAAAAATCCACTGAATGATGTTAAAAACGACGATCTTTAGGAGATTAATCATTGTAAAATATTTTTTTGCATTGTTTCGTAGCAAACTAGGGCTACAAATGTTTGAATTGTTATCTTGCTCACTCCAAGCACTATTTTAGCACTTAAGGCATCTACTAAGAAATTTACACGTAAAATTAAGTAGTGTGGGGTCTATATCAGATCTTTATATCACTTTGAAGGAATTATAGTTGAATAAAACTAAAATAGAGCATTTTTTCTGATATATCAATTATTTTACAAATGAACTTTTAATTTTATACCACGGGCAAAGCCGTGCGGGTACCGCTAGTAAATAAATAAATATATAAATGTATATACAAGAATTGCTCGTTTAAAGATTATATATATATATATATATATATATATATATATATATATATATATATATATATATATATATAGTGGCGGATCCAGAAAAAATCTACAGGGGGGCACAAAATGTTTTTTTATTTTTAAACTGAAAAATAATAATTATCGTTAAAAACAAACAACTGTCATATTCTTATGTATTATCGTATTTTCCTTACCTTTCGGTTCCTGGTAATAATGGCATTCCACCATAAACGTATGCAAAAAACATGTATTAAAATAATGCAAAAGATATATAAAAGCACTTAATCCACTATCGTCAAACATTAAGAACAACCTCGCCACTCGAACTCGAGAAAATATCACTGAAGAACTATCTACTTTCCCATAACGGTTAAAATATAACAATTTTATAGCTGAAGTACTTTGGATGTCTTCTTTTTTGATGAGTCTAAATTTGGAAGAATGCACAGACATGGCGCAGTATCATTCAGACAATAAGTATCAAAACATATTTTAGCGTTTGAAGAAATGTAGCCGTAATAAAAATGTATTAAGTGAGCAGTTTTTCCCTTTGATTTACGTTTAAGGAATAAAAAACTAAATGCCTGTAATAGCCAAGTGGAATGAGAATGCAAAAACATACTTCCACTTAACCGCTTGTTATGTCTCCCCCTTTTCTTTTCTATGTGCAAATACAAGGTAAGTAAAAATACGTCAAAGCAGAGTGCCTTTGCTTTCAACTGGCGCCATGGGATAAGTTTGAGACATTCGAAAGTTCCGAAGATCAATAAATAAAAGGAAAAAAGAAACCGACACATTTCTC
The DNA here is from genome assembly GCA_038373865.1 of Uloborus plumipes. Classification (NCBI taxonomy): domain Eukaryota; kingdom Metazoa; phylum Arthropoda; class Arachnida; order Araneae; family Uloboridae; genus Uloborus; species Uloborus plumipes. The sequence continues at coordinate 26,278 of JAXGGA010014383.1, read as the reverse complement.
TCACATCGGAAATGTGCCAAGAGTATAATACTCAAAATTATAATTTTCTTTTTCGATTCCGTTGCCAAAAAACTTAAAAAAATATTTTTAAAAATGCAAAACAGATGTAACCAATCGGCACCGAAAATTTGATCGGTGTTTCTTGTTTCAGTATGGGTTTTAGGCTCTTCGAGAATATATGACAGGGGGGGGGCACGTGCCCCCGTGCCCTCCCCGCTGGATCCGCCACTGTATATATATATATATATATATATATATATATACACAAGAATTGCTCGTTTAAAGATATTAGATTAACACTAAAGGCTAAACTATGTTTCATTTTGATGTATTATAAGTGCATGTCAATTTGATTTACTCTGAAAGCGTATTTTTTAGGTTTTTTAATTTAATTATTTTAAACAGTGATGTGCTCTATTTTCTCTATATTTTCAAACCTAGCGTATTTCTAAAGACCTGGAGTACCTTCCTCCATTTGGCACGGCGATGAGCGAATGCCATTACCACGGGAATTTTAACGCCCTCAACCCTCAACAATGGGTCTTCTCTCGAGAAAGGTCTCCTTTCCCGAATTGCATGGATCATCCGAACTTCAAATCCATCACATGAAACCAAATTTAGCACAAATACGTCTTTAAAAAAGTTTTTTTTTTATCCTCCCCCCCCCCTTTCTTTTTCTGCGACTAAATACATATTTTCTGCAGAAGTATTTTTTTTACTTCATGGGTCCGGGACACATTCTGAATTTTCTTTTCATTAAACAGAAAAAAAATCGATTTTTTTTTTCTTTGCACTTATCCACCATCTATTTTATGAGCAAAATCGCATCACAAAAAGGATTTTTTTTTTCAATTTAAGTTAAAATTAAAAAGAAAAATAGAGTATTGTTCAAATCTCTAAAACTCAAAATACTCGCATTCAATTTTCAATTTTTTTTCTCAAAAATCTAAATTTTTATTCAATAATTAAATAAAATATTAATTCAACTAAAAGAAGAACATTTTAAGAAAAATTTTCAAATACTTTTTTCCAAAAATTTACATTTTTTGAAGTAAACATTTTTTTCAAATTTGACAAATAAAAATCTAAGCAAAATGTTCAAAATGATATGATCCAAATTTCATTGCTTCACCTCTATCCGTTCTCGAATTATAAGAGTTCGAATGTAAGAAGTCAGAAAAAATTGCAACATGGAAAAAATGCGTTTGAAGTTTTCAAGGTCATGACAGCAGCTGTCTAACGGCTAGATTTTTTAAACAAGCAGCTAAAATTGTTATATCTCTTGTACCGATTGAGATAGAAAAAATATTCAAACGTCATTTTCCCAGAAACAAAAAGCTTTAATTTTAAAAAAAATTGCAAAATTTGACGATTTTTGTGGCCGGGACCCTATTAAATGAATCAACTTAATTTTTTCAGAATTTAAATTTGGTTTTTATACGCAAAAGAAAAATGTCACTAAGAAAGTAAATCGCGCCAGTCTGGTAGTTAAAGAACTAAAATTTGAAGTGCCGTGAAGATTTTAAAAACATTAGTTGCGATGATGTGTTAGGTACAAAAACTAATAGTTTCGTGATGCTCAAATTCACAAGAAAATTAATAAACACGAAGTTCAGGATAGATACTAGGGATGCACCGATAAGCAAATTGGCCGATTACCGATTAATCGGCTGTTGATAGTCGGCCGATTAATCGGCTGAGCCGATTAATGATAAGAGGATAATTGTTTTTCTACTACCAATTTTACCATCACTGTTTTTTATCTCTTATACAATTCCAAGTTTAGAAATAGTAAGTAATTTATTTCTGAGAGAAGATTTTTTTCCCTTTTCCTAGTTTTCACAAAATAATCTCTATATATTATTTCTCTAAGCCGAATCCTATACCAGATCGAAACTCGCTCATTTCTTTATCGAATTGCATGAAAATTTATGATTTTGAAGCTTATCCCGCGGGCTATTGACGAAAATTAGACCCACCCTCTAAAAAGTGTCGGTTCGTTTTTTATTCGAACTTCAATTTTTGGGCACAAAATTGACTCTATCTAGCGAAATAATTGTCGTATCGTCTCCATTTTGATTTCATTCGAAAGATTAAAAAAAATGCGTTCTTTAGAACGTTTCTCCGCTAGCGCCGCGTAACGACAATCTCGAAAATCCACGTTTAAGCGACTTATAAGCGATTGAAGTTTGAAAAAGTTAAATTTTTCGCTCAACGGTTAAAATCGTTTTACCATTGTTGTTCAAATCAATTTTAAATGCGACATTTCAAGCCAAGGCTTAGCTCGGTAAACCTTAATTGTAACTTTTATTGTTTCAAAATACTATGGTAGTTTTGCGATAACGTTAGTATTTAGTTTAGTGGTAGCCTTGGGTATTTAATTTTAATATAGGGTATCACTTTTGTAGTAGTTATAAAAGTGAACGTGTCTTTGATCTCTTTGAAAAGTTGTCAGAACGACGGCAGTTGATGGCGATGTTGTGCAAACGTACAAGATTTTACAATACAAGATTTTACAAAGATACACATCCAATCGAGGACTGAAATCTTTGAACCTGAATAACTCAATTTTAAGTTTAGAGTTTTTATTTTATTTTATTTTATTTATTTATTTATTTATTATTTTTTTTTTTGCGGAATTCCGCACGGGTCACCTAGTTTCAATTATTTTATCAAATTTCTTAGAACCAATTTTCATATTAGTGTCAATAATATTATTAGCACATTGTTAGTTATGTTAATTGGAAATAAAAATTTATAAAAAAAAGAGGGGGGGGGGAGTGAGTGGTGAACACTCCACTTTAGGAGTACTTTTAATTCATATATTTTAGTAATCAGTAGCATTTTAATTCAACACTTTTATTCTTTGAAAATTAGAGAATCTGAATTATCTGAAAGCACTGTACTAAGGAGAAAACTATCGCCACATGAAAAATGTTGCATCATTGTCTATGTATATTTATTCAAAGTAGAAGAATTCATTAAAAAAAACTTTATATCAACTGTGAGGATTATTATTACTGTTAACAAAATTATTCATCATAGTTTCCTAGTGAAAGATACTTTAAAGAATAATATCTGAAAAATATTTTTCAGCCGATTAATCGGCCCAATTTTGCCGATTATTAATAATCGGCAAAGTGGCCGATTATGGCCGATTAATCGGTACTGCCGATTAATCGGTGCATCCCTAATAGGTACAACGCTAAAAACCACAAATGCGCAGAAATACTGCAGACACGTGTTTCAGCGTTACATTTAACGCCTTTTTCAATCGAAAAATTGCACAGACATCCGACTAAAGTCTAAAGCTTTTGTCTTGATATCTGCGCAAGTTTCAAAAATTCGAGTCTGAAAAGTAAAGTAGCGAAAACGTATTGATAAGTTGGTTGTTATTACACTCATCAGTTGGTACGAAATATTCGTTGATTACTCGAGATAGATTGAATCATTTAAGATTCAAAACAAATTCAGTCCACTTTTTATGGAGAATAATGTTAGTTTTGGAAAATAAATGTTTAAAAGTTCCTGTACCAATGGCTTAAGGGCAATATTATTCAACTTCGCAGAGATGGCCTATGACTCCTTTTTTTCAGGATTGTCCATTTTTGGGAAGGGGTGATACGCAGATGAAAATTGAGGAATCGGATTCAATGGTGCAAATATGGCACACTGGAGTTTCTTCCTTCTCTACCTATTTTAAGGAATGGACTCGTTTTCTCATTTGATTGACACCGGCCATCTCGTCGAGGTTGAATAATAGATCAAAAACCACTAGCACCACGCCCACTCTTGTGTAAATACGTTGATTTCTCAAAGCCAGGGAAGGGTGCAATTGAGGTCAATTAAGTTAGCCCCCCCACATCAGCAAATTTAAAAAACAAAATAGTCTACGGTATGCACCTGTTTCGCACCAATTTGCACCCAAGTTTCACGTTTTGCACCCTAAACCAAAAGTAGTTATTCGCGATTGAGTGCGGGGGGGCCAACTTAAGCTTAAGTTAGCCCCCCTCACATGTAAAATTTTAACTAAAAATTTTTTTGAAAATACTCACGGTTTGCACTTACTTTGCACCGATTTGCACCCAAGTTTCACGTTTTGCACCTTAAACCGAAAAAAGTTATTCGCGATTTAATTCGGGGGGGCCAACTTAAGCTTAAGTTAGCCCCCCTCACATGTAAAATTTTAACTAAGAATTTTTTCGAAAATACCCACGGTTTGCACCTACTTTGCACCGATTTGCACCCAAGTTTCACGTTTTTCACCTTAAACCGAAAAAAGTTATTCTCGATTTAATTTGGGGTTGGGCCAACTTAAGCTTAAGTTAGCCCCCCTCACATGTAAATTTTTAACTAAAAATTTTTTTGAGAATACCCACGGTTTGCACCTACTTTGCACCAATTTGCACCCAAGTTTCACGTTTTGCAGACTAAACCGAAAAAAGTTATTCGCGATTTAATTCGGGGGGGGGCCAACTTAAGCTTAAGTTAGCCCCCCTCACATGTAAATTTTTAACTAAAAATTTTTTTGAGAATACCCACGGTTTGCACCTACTTTGCACCGATTTGCACCCAAGTTTCACGTTTTTCACCTTAAACCGAAAAAAGTTATTCGCGATTTTATTTGGGGTTGGGCCAACGTAAGCTTAAGTTAGCCCCCCTCACATGTAAATTTTTAACTAAGAATTTTTTCGAAAATACCCACGGTTTGCACCTACTTTGCACCGATTTGCATCCAAGTTTCACGTTTTTCACCTTAAACCGAAAAAAGTTATTAGCGATTTAATTCGGGTTGGGGGGCCAACTTAAGCTTAAGTTAGCCCCCCTCACATGTAAAATTTTAAATAAGAATTTTTTTGAAAATACCCACGGTTTGCACCTACTTTGCACCAATTTGCACCCAAGTTTCACGTTTTGCACCCTAAACCGAAAAAAGTTATTCGCGATTTAATTCGGGGGGCCAACTTAAGCTTAAGTTAGCCCCCCTCACATGTAAATTTTTAACTAAAAATTTTTTTGAGAATACCCACGGTTTGCACCTACTTTGCACCGATTTGCACCCAAGTTTCACGTTTTTCACCTTAAACCGAAAAAAGTTATTCTCGATTTAATTTGGGGTTGGGCCAACTTAAGCTTAAGTTAGCCCCCCTCACATGTAAACTTTTAACTAAGAATTTTTTCGAAACTACCCACGGTTTGCACCTACTTTGCACCGATTTGCACCCAAGTTTCACGTTTTGCACCCTAAACCGAAAAAAGTTATGCGCGATTTAATTCGGGGGCGCCAACTTAAGCTTAAGTTAGCCCCCCTCACATGTAAATTTTTAACTAAAAATTTTTTTGAGAATACCCACGGTTTGCACCTACTTTGCACCGATTTGCACCCAAGTTTCACGTTTTTCACCTTAAACCGAAAAAAGTTATTCGCGATTTTATTTGGGGTTGGGCCAACGTAAGCTTAAGTTAGCCCCCCTCACATGTAAATTTTTAACTAAGAATTTTTTCGAAAATACCCACGGTTTGCACCTACTTTGCACCGATTTGCATCCAAGTTTCACGTTTTTCACCTTAAACCGAAAAAAGTTATTAGCGATTTAATTCGGGGGGGGGGGGCAACTTAAGCTTAAGTTAGCCCCCCTCACATGTAAAATTTTAACTAAGAATTTTTTTGAAAATACCCACGGTTTGCACCTACTTTGCACCAATTTGCACCCAAGTTTCACGTTTTGCACCCTAAACCGAAAAAAGTTATTCGCGATTTAATTCGGGGGGGCCAACTTAAGCTTAAGTTAGCCCCCCTCACATGTAAATTTTTAACTAAAAATTTTTTTGAGAATACCCACGGTTTGCACCTACTTTGCACCGATTTGCACCCAAGTTTCACGTTTTTCACCTTAAACCGAAAAAAGTTATTCTCGATTTAATTTGGGGTTGGGCCAACTTAAGCTTAAGTTAGCCCCCCTCACATGTAAACTTTTAACTAAGAATTTTTTCGAAACTACCCACGGTTTGCACCTACTTTGCACCGATTTGCACCCAAGTTTCACGTTTTGCACCCTAAACCGAAAAAAGTTATGCGCGATTTAATTCGGGGGCGCCAACTTAAGCTTAAGTTAGCCCCCCTCACATGTAAATTTTTAACTAAAAATTTTTTTGAGAATACCCACGGTTTGCACCTACTTTGCACCGATTTGCACCCAAGTTTCACGTTTTGCACCTTAAACCGAAAAAAGTTATTCGTGATTTAATTCGGGGGGGGGGGGCAACATAAGCTTAAGTTAGCCCCCCTCACATGTAAATTTTTAGCTAAATTTTTTTTTGAAAATACCCACGGTTTGCACCTACTTTGCACAGATTTGCACGCAAGTTTCACGTTTTGCACCCTAAGCCGAAAAAAGTTATTCGCACTTTAATTCGGGGGGAGGGTCAACTTAAGCTGAAGTTACCCTTCTAAAAATGACCGGTAGAGATCGGTAAAAAAAATTGTACGGGGAAATGGCCAACGGATGTCAATAGAGCTAAATCAGTAGCGGCGTACTGATATCAGTTGAACAAGATGCTATGGATCTCTATTGATATCCATAGATTCTACGGTTTTGTTCTATTGATATGACTAAAAGATGCTATGGATCTTGTTTTGATCTTTACTGATATCAATAGGTCTCTACTGATTTAACAGTATTGATATCCGTAATCCATTTCCCCATACAATTTCTTTTTTCGATCTCTATGGGTCTTTTTTACTAGGGATAGAACTACTCGAACTAGGTGGTGTGTCATTGCACAAGTGGTGTGCAAAATATCCAGCAGAACACGTGATATATACTGAAGCAAATGCAGACAGCTCGATCACAGCATCCTAAGACTGCAGTTTCGCCCTTATTGTGGACTCCACAGTTAGGAATAGCCAGTGATCGAACCGGAGGCAAAAATCCTCTTAATGCAGCTAAGATAGCCAACAAACTGGTAGATAAAGTAAATTTATCTGTTCATACGTAATAGCATTAATTAGCCACAGCATAAAGATTTTGTACCTATCAGGACATTGAAGTCTCAAATTTTAATGAGAATGCATCGAGACTCATTATGCATCACATGGAGATGTATGGAAAAGACCCTCAAAATGATGATTCTTAGCTTAAAGACAAACTTATTTATGGAACTTCAAATGCTCCATTTTTCACAATGCGCTCAATGTACAATTTACACATGAAGAGGCCAATTCTTTTGTATCCAATTTAAAGAATAAAAATGTGTTTTTTTTAATTATCTTTTTAAAATAATATCTTGGAAATGGATGGTTGAACCATATGAAGGGTCAGGGGAAAAACCGCGGTAGTCTACTTTTTGTTGAATTTAAACTGATGCTACCACCTGTTAGAAAAATAAGTGTAATTTCGTTTAGTATCTCTTCTCTACTAATAATAAAGCTGAAAGTTTGTCTCTCTGTCTTTCCTTCTGTCTTTCCTTCTGTCTGTCTGTTACGCGCGTAGCGCCAAAACCGTTCGGTCGATTTTCATGCCACTTGGTACAAAATTAGTTTGTAGCATGTAGTTTTGCACCTCGAAGCGATTTTTCGAAAATTCCATTTCGTTCTTTTTCTATTCGAATTCTTAGCGGAAATTCGATAAAATAGGGAAGAAATATTTTATACACATTTTCAAGTCTTATGTCATTCGAAAGCTTGAAATTTTCTGCACAAAATGACGTTTTTTCGAAGTTTCTACGATCATCAGGAGAGCTGTAACAATTGTTTTTAGAATCCCGAAATTCAAGGCTTACCTTCAGTAAAGCAAGCCAAACGATTCTAAAATGGCTTTGCTCGCGAATAAAATTTGTTTGAAAATAGAGATGAAATGAATTATTTTATCAACGGAAATCAACTTTTCATGTTGTTACCATGGTTACGTTTTTATTTCGTTCTTTTTCCCTTAATAATTTTAAAAATGTATTTGTTTTTGTAACAATCCAAACTCCAAGCCTTATTAAAATTAGTCAAATGAAATATTAAAAACCGTGATAAGATGGCACCTGTCAATCAAATGAGAAATCGAGTCCTTTCCTTAAAATACAGGATACCATTCTAAATTTATCGTCTGCAAAACATATTTTACTTCATTAATAATTTATTTCAATATAAATTGCAGCAAATGGCTTGAGTGAACGAATTTAGCTTTTAATTTATCGTTTGCTGGTTGATCTTTGTCGATGTTTATTGTTTTTATTATCATTGTGAAGAATAATGCACGAAATTTCTATGACTAATACTTAAAATTTTTAGGATCAGTTGAGTTTAAAAGAAAAAATTGCTCCAAATATACTTTTGCAATGTGATTATTTATTGTTGGACTGTAATTTGCAGCAATAATTGCATTTAATAAATAATGAAAGACAATATTAAAAATTATTTTTTTGGCGACTTTTTTACAATTTGGCATTCAATTCTATTTCAGTATATTTACTTCTATCTTATTGCGATATTGCAACGTTCTTTCTAAAGTATGTCATTTCGGAAAATGTATTATTTTGTTTTTGAAGTTAGGAAAGAAAACTTTCTTCTTCTTTTAAACTTTGGTAAGATTTCTGTTGGTTTCTGTGAGCAACAAAATTTTTCTTATTTTTTCTTTTGGCTTATTTTTGTGCACCTATCTTTGGGGTTGCATTCGAATGTCCCCAAGGGGGTGATTTACCCCTTTTATGGGGTAATCAGGGCTTTCAATGCAGACCAAAGTGATATGAATTGGCGCGACCACTTGGCGATATCTCGCCAAGCTTTTGGTCACCAAGTGTTTGACGCCAATTTGGCGACATATCGCCAAGTTGGCAATAAATTTAGCGAAAAAAAAATTTTTTTGGGTTCAATTTGGCGCTATTGGCGATATTTTGCGAAAAATCTACTGAATGATGTTAAAATCGGCGATATTTAGGAGATTAATCATTGTAAAACATTTTTTTGCATTGTTTCGTGGCAAACTAGGGATGCAAATGTTTGAATTGTTATCTTACTCACTTCAAGCACTATTTTAGCACTTAAGGCATCTACTAAGAAATTTACACGTAAAAGGAAGTAGTGTAGGGTCCATACCAAATTTTTATATCATACTTTGAAGGAATTATAGTTGAATTATAACTAAAATAGAGTATTTTTTCTGCTATATCATTTTTTTTACAAATGAACTTTTAATTTTATACCACGGGCAAAGCCGTGCGGGTACCGCTAGTATGCAATATTCGTGAAAAAACACTGTAGTCCATGTATTATTGTCATTTTAGAACAAGTATGCTGGGGAAGTTTATGAGTTCGTAAAGTTTAAATTTCGTTTTTCTCAAAATGAATCAAATGTGACTACCGTGGTTTTTCCCCCTGACCCTTCATATGTCTGTGATGATTTGAAAGAAAACTATTGATTTTTTTCAATCATAAAGGGAAAAAAAATGACTGGCATAATCTATGAATCTGTAATATCAGATTTTAAAAAGTCAGAAATTTTATCAGTTAAAATTTCAGTCGAAGTTTATTATTTTAAAATTATAGTTATCCTCATTTACAAAGTTTAGAATCATCTGCTTTTTTTTATTATTATTATTATTAATAACCTTCCTAGCTCACTAATTTTACCGAGACTTACTACTTAAGTTTAAACTTGATGATTTAATTTCTACAGATATCAATTGGAATTAGTATAACCTATCGGATTTAAGTGATATCCATTGGGATCAGTATCCTACTGACCAAGATTTCTATTGATATCTATAAAGCTTCTATTGATATCCATTGAAATGCTTTCCTACTGACCAAATTTCTATTGATGTCTATAGGGCTTCTATTGATATCCATTGGGATGCTTCCCTACTGACACATTTCTATTGATGTTTATAGGGCTTCTATGGATATTCATTGAGGTTATGATCAATAGGCTACAGGTATCAATAGTTTCTATTGATACCAATAGAGACATCTATAGAAATCAATTAATATCAATAGAACTCTACCGATATCAATAGATTTTTCTATTGATCTCTATGGGTCATTTTTAGTAGGGTAGTCCCCCTCACTTGTAAATTTTTAACTAAAATTTTTTTTTTGAAAATACCCACGGTTTGTACCTACTTTGCACCGTTTTGCACCCAAGTTTCACGTTTTGCACCTAAACTAAAAAACGTTTTGGCGATTTAACTGGTGGGTGGGGGGTTAAGCTTATAATCTCGTCATGCACCCATTTTGCACCTCTCATTATCAAAGTTTAATCGCTCGAACCCTATAATGATAGATGCGATAAAGGATTTTAAAATGAGTTCCTTTTAACGCCGAAACACGTGTCTGAAGTATTCCTGCACATTTGTGCTTTTCAACGATATGCTTAAAACTGGAATGATGTTTGTTTGCACCTGTTTTTACCCTCCCAAAGTTTTTTTTTTTTTTTTTTTACTCTAAACCAAAAAAAAAGTTTTTATCTTGGCTATTTGATTCGGTGAGGCCAACTTAAGCTTAAAGCAGCCACTCTGACCTATAGATTTTGAGCTACAGTATTTTTTTTATAAACCCACGTTATGCGCCCTTTTTTTACTTGATTTATTTTTCTCTTTTCCAAAGTTTCAGTTTCTTTCGGGTTTTTTCTTGTTTTATTTCATTTAATATTCCAAAAAAAAAGTTTCTCAGTTTCCTAATTTAGCTCTTAATGTAGAGTTGTCAAGGTTAACTGTCATTAATGAATTTTGGTACGATTTTTGTAACGAATTCAGTACTTTCATTCTTTGTTACTTTATCTCCCTTTTTGGCTTTCATTTCAAATATAATACTTAAATCTTCCAGCTTCCATTCGCTTCATCTCTTGACCGCTCACGTGGCAAAATACTAGATGTGATTGCTCGCCAACGTTGGCTTGCTTTTTATTTATTTATTTATTTTTTTTGTCAGTTAGTGAAAAATAATTCAAAAACAGATTTTATTGTAATGGAGGGGGGAGGGGGAGGTAATTGAGAGCTCGATATAAATATGATTGCAAACTGGGCTGCCAATAATGAAACCTTGAGAAAACGCTGATATATTTTTGTTCGAGTGTCAAATGAAATGGTAATACCCACTTCTTCTTATACCATAGTATTCATGAGTCATGAATGATGGAGAACAATGGACACCATAATCACAAACAAACTATTTTTTATTTATTTAAGACAGATCAAAAAGATGAGCAGCCAATTTACTCTTTTTCCCGGATAGCGGTCAAGAAATATTCCATAAAATTATTATCCCGCTATCCGGTCATAATTCTCTCATCTGTTCAAGATAAGTGCCAAGAGTCTAAGTGCCCTCATGCGCTCTGCCACGTGGCAAGTGTGTAAAACCCAATAGCGCAATCATGGAATTCCTAATAAATCAGTCATGAACACCCCCTCAAGTGTTGCCTCTTTGAGTGGATCATTTTATTTCTTACAAACCTGTGCTTTCGTGCTTTACTCTTAGTAGTACCAAGGAAGAAGTTTTGTGTGAAAAGTCCAAGAAGGCAAAGAGATTCAGCAGAAATTTTTTAGCTATCATGATTTGTGTAAATTTATCAGTTGTCGGGAAGTAGATTTTTTTTACCTTCGGAGTCGTGTTTTCAAAAATATTTAAAATGCCAAGAAAAATAGCAGCAGATGTCGTGGATTCCTTAAAAAGATGTTTAGAAGAAAAGAAAACCAGCGTTAATGTGTGCGGAAATTTAGCAGTAAAATCTTCGAAAATATGGACTGAAATAAGCAACTCTTTAAATGGAAGTATAACTTCATTAGCATTGTACACCATAGTGAAGAAAAACAGGTACCAAGTGTGGAACATTTTGAATTATGATCCGCACAAAAACGAAGAAATTAATACAAGTTCGGAGCTAGAAAACTGCTGTGATGAGGGCTCTTCAAAACCTTCCAGCTCTTCAGAAGCAGAGGATGTTTTGGAATTTGACACTTCAATTGGATATGATGAGTTTTTAGTGCTTGAAGTCCATGCAAAAAAATATTCCTGCTCTGAAAGACTTAGCAAAGTAAGAAACTATTTCACGCTTAAACGAGGTTGGACTCATAAATTTAACGAAATGTTCATGCGAGTGAGCAACTTACCTTGCACGTTATCATTCAAAAGGCTCAAAATTACACCTGATGGAATGAATTTTTTAACCATGCAGGCAAAATGTAAAGAATGCTCGTCGAAACTTACAGGAACAATTAAAACCGAACCTAGCAAAGATCAAAATGTTAAAATAAATTTTGTATATAGCGGGAATTTTCAAAACGTACATTCTCTCAAATTCCAAAGACCACTTTCCAGCACATTGAGAGAAGCAGTTGTGGACAGCATGATAAAAGAGAAGATGTCTGGAAGTGTATACAGACGATTAAAAGCTCACAATTTGCATTTTGAAGATGAAATTGCAAAAATTCCCACGAAAAACGTGCTAAATGTAGCAAAGCACGAAGCTTTGGCTTCAAAAAGAAGTGATAGAAACCCGATCGTAGCTTTAGGTATAGACAAAGATACACTGCCTTATAAAGGCACAATAAGAGACATCGGTTATGACTCATTTTTTGCTCATTATTGGAGCCCTTCTCAAATTCATGTGTATAATGCGTACGCCAAAAGAAATAAAATACCGGTGATTTCAATTGACGCTACTGGTTCAGTGGTAAAAAAAATCCAAAGAGCCCCAGAAGTTAAATCTAGAAGTATATTTTTGTACGAAATAACTATTTTGGATAGACATTTCAAACAACAGTTTTCTGCAGCCAATATGCTTACGGAGAAACATGATACAAACAGCATTCATTTTTGGTTGAATGAGTGGGTAAGAAGTGGTGCGACTCTTCCAAAAATAATTGTGACAGATATGTCGGGAGCTCTTCTCTCCGCAAGTGTTAAATCCTTTACTCAATTCACAACACTTGAGGACTATTTACGATGTTGTTACAACATAGTTTTTGCAAATGATAGAAGTACTATTCCAACAGCTTTTATACGATGTGATGTAGCACATTTTATGAAGTTATTGGCATCGCGGAACTCATTGAGAGGGAAAATCAAAAGAACGCGTCATTTTTATTTAAGAATCATGGGACAGGCTATACAATCAACTTCCTTCCAAAACCTGAAAAATATTTTGAAAGCTACAATTATAGTGGCACTCAGTGAAACCGAAGGTTTTAATAGCGAAGGAGAACCAGTAGCTTCAGAAAAATGTAAGAAATATTTGCAGCATTTGATCGCTACTGGTACTGACGAAAGAGAAGATATTTCTATTGAATTTGATGACAATGAATGTGAGTTACAAAAAAAAGAACAACAGCAGCTCAATGATGAAATTGATATAGAAATTAGTGGTCAAGAAACTATGAAATCATGGTTAATGTCTACAATTGCGACCTGCAGACGAGAAGTCTCTATAAATACGGGTGATAGAGGAAATCAGCAATACCTACCACAGTTTTTGGATGATTTGCTTAAAGTGGCAAATTTAATACCATTATGGTCAGCAGTAATGGTTCCGACATTTAAATATGGAGAGAAAACTGCCAGCAGCGCACCCGTAGAAAGTAGTTTTAATGACATTAAGAACAGGATATTTTCACCTCAAGAATTGCCGCTTCGAGTCGACGATTTTGTACGAAGACATATTGCAGCAATTGACGGTAGTATTAAATTGGCGAGTTCTGAAAATTTAAGAAGAAATTTAGATGTAGGTCCTAAGAAAAAAATCGAAATAGTTTCCGAGCTAACTTCAGCGCAAGTTTCCAATGCAGTCTCTGAGAAAAAAATCGAAACAGTTTCCGAGCTAACTTCAGCGCAAGTTTCCAATGCAGTCTCTGAGAAAAAAATCGAAACAGTTTCCGAGCTAACTTCAGCGCAAGTTTCCAATGCAGTCTCTGAGAAAAAAATCGAAACAGTTTCCGAAATAACTTCAGCGCAAGTTTCCAATGCAGTGTCTGAGAAAAACGAAGACAACAGAAAACAATGCCCAGCATGTGCGGCGGGTAATGAGCCAACAGGAGCACACAAATGCGCCTTTTGCAATGTTTCAGTGCATATTTTAACTGAATGTTCAGATCCCTTACCTGGCGAAGACGAAGGATACGGAGAAAAGAGAATGTGTAAAAATTGCAGCAAAAAAAAAAGTGAAACTACAAATGTTCGAGAGCTATCTTATACTGAAAATTGGAGAGGATTATCGCTCCCTCAGAAGAAACGAGCTCGCTCGTCATATTTAGAAATTAACCAAGAATGGCTAAATATAGATTTATCAAAAAATACTCAGACGTGCGGAGTTCCCATAGTTAAAAATGGATCAAGGTTACAGTTAAAACCAGTTGAAATTTCGGGAATGCGCTACATTTTAACAAATACATGTGCGTTTGATTCTATAGTAATGTTGTTATGCGCAGCATGCTGTGATAGCACAGAGTTTAAGAATAGTGTTAAAAATTATTCCAATGATTTGTCGAAACTTTTAAACAGCATAATAACTTCAGGGGTTCGAAGTAGCACGTACAGAAAGCGAGCTCAAATTTTAAAACATATATTTCCCCAAGAAAAACTAAAACACAATATTATTCGCATAGCTGCTGAATGCAATGTTAGTACATTGATGAGTAAATTGCAATTTGAGCCAACACTAAAAGAAGTAAATGAATGCACAGGTTGTTTTTGTCCGAAGAAAACGGATACTTCTAAAGATGCTGTTATCACCATTAATCTTGAGCGTGATGAAGACATTTTAAATTTACAGCAGTCGATAGAGTCTCTGTTGGAAGAGGAAATCGTCTTCTGTCGAATGCACTTGGACGAGTTACCAACCCAACCAGCTTCAATAGGACAATTTCAGATTTACGATGAGAAAATTTTATGCAGTGGAATTCGAACAAAGAAGAAATTTCTGACACACTCTCATATTTTTATTGAATTAATTAGCTTCAATAAGGGAATAGCGAAAGATATTACTGTTCCCTTGTCTAACATTCCTCGAAATCTAGAAATACAAGACAAAACTTATGTTTTAAGAGGAGCAGTTGGTTTTTTTGGAAAATCAACATATTCCCCTGAAACAATTGGACATTACATTGCGTTCAGCCGGAGAGACAATGAATCCTGGGAAGCACATGATGATTTACTCGATAAAAGTGTAAATAAGTCACCTAACTTTAAAATTAGACCTCACTTAGTTCTTTATACGTTGTAATTCGACTCTCTAAATTCAGCTCTTTATTGTGCATTAAAAGGTTCGATAACGTACTAATTTCTTGGTATATATCTACAAAGAAAAAGCTACTTTCTTCTGAATGATGGGAAAAATGTAAGCAAAAGAGACTGATACATAATTCATCTATGTATACGTGCTCATTAATATGATGCTCCGGTTTTCGAAAATTTCAAAAGTGCAATTTAAAAACATGTTTACTCTCAGTCTTTTTTGAGAAGAACCCCATCAGTAAAAGAGGGTATACAGATTCGTATTCTATAAATATGGGCTGCATGTAACTACTTATAAATATGTATATATATATATATTTATTGCTATAATTATTGCTGTTCATAATTGCGACTTACTCATTTCTATTCAAGAAATCAATTTCACATTTTAGCAATTAATTTTAAAAACGTACCACAATATGTGATTTAAAACTTATGGAAAATTTTTGCAATTTCAATATAAATATTATTGTATTATTTTGCTTTGAACTTTTTGTAGAATATATATTGCAAATGTAGCATTAATTCTTAGCGGAGTTAAAACGCATTTTAGCTTTTCAAGTTGTGCTTCAAACTGAATGAAAAACTATGATATTAATTCTAATTACTCTTGTACTTTATCTTTTGAATGAGAAGCAATATGTGAACAAAAAGGCCTTTAAATCCGGATATTGTTAAGTTTTTGTTTCAATTTGATTATTTTGAGTTTTATTGCTTTTTTTGTTTTCATTGTTTATTTTTTGATTTGTTGTATGTTAAATAATCTTATAATTTAAAAAAAATGTACTTCAAGCCGTGATGTGAAATTTTCTACCATTATAACTAATATTCCATGTTCTACTGTTACGATAGTGCGTGTTTCAAAATGTTCTGGAATTTCAACACAAATATTATTGTATTATTTTGCTAATAATATTTTGAAAAGTGGTATTTAATCTCCGCGGAGTTAAAGAAAAATTTTAGTTATTTAAGCTGTACCTGAACCCGATATCCATTACTTTAGTAATACGTAATTATAATTTATGTACAATTTTAAAATTAGTCATTGTCTAAATTCTAAGCTGTGTTATGAATTTTCGAGTCGTGAAGCAAAAGCTATGATGATAACTCAAAATTTGTTCTTGTATTTCATTCTCTTTTGAAGCAATATGTGAAAGTGAAATTTGTTTCAATTTGATCATTTTGGGCTTTTATATATATATATTTTTCATTTCATTGTTTACTTTTTATCAGTATTTATTCAAATGTGTGTAAATGAATATTTTAGTAACTTTTGAAATGTACCTCAAGATGAGGTTTAAAATTTTGCTACAAATATAACAGATAATCTAAACGTACATTAAAACGTTCGGAGAATATGGGTGTACAGGAATTTCCTGAAATTTTAATTCGCTTTGAGTATTTTGTAAAATATGTACTGGTAAGTGTTCTATGTAATGTTAGCGACAGTAAAACACTTTAGGCTCTAGTTATTCAAGCTGTGGTTACATTTCTTATTGCATTGAATTTTGCTTTGATATATTTTTGATACCTGAAGTACAAATTATAACTCTTGTGTTGTTTCATAATCTTCTATTTCAAAGTGCTATCTCATTTTTTCAAAACTCAATTTTGATAACGAAAAAGTCTGCTTTTTTCATATGTATATACACTTTTCCACAATTGTTCCAAAAATGTTTTGATGCTTTTAAATTCTTTAATGTAAAACGAAAGTGTACATTCTTTCTGTACTTGTTCAGCATGTCTTTTTTTTTTCACTGTCTTTCAAAAATAATATGCAATATCAAAATCGCTTAAAAAGTCCTGAATAGAACTCCGTACTTTTGGAAGAAACTGGTTTCTTTAAGAAATTTGTCAAAAAATTTGCTTGTTAAAATTAAATAGGTGTATTACTATTATAAGAAAAGTAATTTTTTTGTTGTAATAATTCAGAAGAAAAACTATTTTGTAAATTTTTGTATTTAATTTCGATTTAAAATTATCATATTTATTTCTTTAGAATCCAAAATTGTAATATTGTACAATTTAATTTTAGTTTACTGATTACTGAAGTACAGTTATAGAAATTGAAAAAAGAAGAACAGTTTTAAATTAACTCAAAAGTTTTTACCATATTCATTAGGATATGTAATTTTAAATTTTCTTATTTCTGAGTTTATTTGAGTTTCAGAGAATTTTTAACAGGTATTCGAGATTTTTCTGCAGAATTTTTTAGCTGGTTTAATTTTTTCTCTACACCATCATTTACTATATTGTTGTTGAAATTGAAATCCTATTCAAGTAACTTTCAATTGAATGTACTAAAAAGATGCAGAGCACTTTTGAATTAAAAATTAAAAAAAAAATTGCGGTGTTTCTTCAGTTGTTGTTTTCATTGTTATTGTTATTAAACATTATTATTTTAATATCACATATTATTATTGTTATTAATATTTCAAGTCGTTATGATGGTGCACATTTAATTCTGTTGAACTGGAATAAATATAATAATTGGCAGAAACAGAGACTTTGTCGGGAACTAATTGAAACTAAAAATGGTAAAGGCTGATTTTTTCATAAGTTAAAGCAATGAACAAATCAGAATTAATGTAATGTTACATCGGCTGCCATCAATAAGTAAATACGTACAGTGATTAGAGGTGGAAAAAGTTGTAAAACTTGAACATAGTATATAAGATCACAGAAAGAATTGCATCAAGGGAACACTGTGTTGCAGACGCCACAATAAAAACTATGTATTTACAATAATTGCTTTGAGATAAAATTATTAATTTTAATTTGTGAAAGAAAAATAAATGTAGTATCATTACAGAAGTTACAACTCCTCTTCTGAAATGCTAAACATGAATCTGAAAAAATTAATTTGCCACAACCCGATCCTACCGAATTAAATCGCTAATAATATATATATATATATATATATATATATATATATATATATATATATATATATATATATATATATATATATATATATATATATATATATATATATATATATATATATATATATATATATATATATATATATATATATATATATATTATTGCTAACTTAAGCTTAAGTTGGCGCCCCCAAATTAAATCGCGAATAACTTTTTTCGGTTAAGGGTGCAAAACGTGAAACTTGGGTGCAAATCGGTGCAAAGTAGGTGCAAACCTTGGGTATTTTCAAAAAAATTTTTAGTTAAAAATTTACAGGTGAGGGGGGGCTAACTTAAGCTTCAATTGGGCTTCCCCGAATTAAATCGCGAATAACTTTTTTAGGTTTAAGGTGCAGAACGTGAAACTTGGGTGCAAATTGGTGCAAAGTAGGTGCAAACCGTGGGTATTTTCAAAAAAATTCTTAGTTAAAATTTTACATGTGAGGGGGGCTAACTTAAGCTTAAGTTGGCCCCCCCGAATTAAATCGCGAATAACTTTTTTCGGTTTAGGGTGCAAAACGTGAAACTTGGGTGCAAATTGGTGCAAAGTAGGTGCAAACCGTGGGTATTTTCAAAAAAATTCTTAGTTAAAATTTTACATGTGAGGGGGGCTAACTTAAGCTTAAGTTGGCCCCCCCGAATTAAATCGCGAATAACTTTTTTCGGTTTAAGGTGCAAAACGTGAAACTTGGGTGCAAATCGGTGCAAAGTAGGTGCAAACCGTGGGTATTTTCAAAAAAATTCTTAGTTTAAAATTTACATGTGAGGGGGGCTAACTTAAGCTTAAGTTGGCCCCCCCGAATTAAATCGCGAATAACTTTTTTCGGTTTAAGGTGAAAAACGTGAAACTTGGATGCAAATCGGTGCAAAGTAGGTGCAAACCGTGGGTACTTTCGAAAAAATTCTTAGTTAAAAATTTACATGTGAGGGGGGCTAACTTAAGCTTACGTTGGCCCAACCCCAAGTTAAATCGCGAATAACTTTTTTCGGTTTAAGGTGAAAAACGTGAAACTTGGGTGCAAATCGGTGCAAAGTAGATGCAAACCGTGGGTAGTTTCGAAAAAATTCTTAGTTAAAAATTTACATGTGAGGGGGGCTAACTTAAGCTTAAGTTGGCCCCCCCGAATTAAATCGCGAATAACTTTTTTCGGTTTAGGGTGCAAAACGTGAAACTTGGGTGCAAATTGGTGCAAAGTAGGTGCAAACCGTGGGTATTCTCAAAAAAATTTTTAGTTAAAAATTTACATGTGAGGGGGGCTAACTTAAGCTTAAGTTGGCCCCCCCGAATTAAATCGCGAATAACTTTTTTCGGTTTAGGGTGCAAAACGTGAAACTTGGGTGCAAATTGGTGCAAAGTAGGTGCAAACCGTGGGTATTTTCAAAAAAATTCTTAGTTAAAATTTTACATGTGAGGGGGGCTAACTTAAGCTTAAGTTGGCCCCCCCCCGAATTAAATCGCGAATAACTTTTTTCGGTTTAAGGTGAAAAACGTGAAACTTGGATGCAAATCGGTGCAAAGTAGGTGCAAACCGTGGGTATTTTCAAAAAAAATTTTAGTTAACAATTTACAGGTGAGGGGGGCTAACTTAAGCATAAATTAGACTTCCCCGAATTAAATCGCTAATAACTTTTTTCGGTTTAGGGTGCAAAACGTGAAACTTGGGTGCAAATCGGTGCAAATTAGGTGCAAACCGTGGGTATTCTCAAAAAAATTTTTAGTTAAAAATTTACAGGTGAGGGGGGCTAACTTAAGCATAAATTAGACTTCCCCGAATTAAATCGCTAATAACTTTTTTCGGTTTAGGGTGCAAAACGTGAAACTTGTTTGCAAATCGGTGCAAAGTAGGTGCAAACCGTGGGTAGTTTCGAAAAAATTCTTAGTTAAAAATTTACATGTGAGGGGGGCTAACTTAAGCTTAAGTTGGCCCCCCCGAATTAAATCGCGAATAACTTTTTTCGGTTTAGGGTGCAAAACGTGAAACTTGGGTGCAAATTGGTGCAAAGTAGGTGCAAACCGTGGGTATTTTCAAAAAAATTCTTAGTTAAAATTTTACATGTGAGGGGGGCTAACTTAAGCTTAAGTTGGCCCCCCCGAATTAAATCGCGAATAACTTTTTTCGGTTTAGGGTGCAAAACGTGAAACTTGGGTGCAAATCGGTGCAAAGTAGGTGCAAACCGTGGGTATTCTCAAAAAAATTTTTAGTTAAAAATTTACATGTGAGGGGGGCTAACTTAAGCTTAAGTTGGCGCCCCCGAATTAAATCGCGAATAACTTTTTTCGGTTTAGGGTGCAAAACGTGAAACTTGGGTGCAAATTGGTGCAAAGTAGGTGCAAACCGTGGGTATTTTCAAAAAAATTCTTAGTTAAAATTTTACATGTGAGGGGGGCTAACTTAAGCTTAAGTTGGCCCCCCCGAATTAAATCGCGAATAACTTTTTTCGGTTTAGGGTGCAAAACGTGAAACTTGGGTGCAAATCGGTGCAAAGTAGGTGCAAACCGTGGGTATTTTCAAAAAAATTTTTAGTTAAAAATTTACATGTGAGGGGGGCTAACTTAAGCTTAAGTTGGCCCCCCCGAATTAAATCGCGAATAACTTTTTTCGGTTTAGGGTGCAAAACGTGAAACTTGGGTGCAAATTGGTGCAAAGTAGGTGCAAACCGTGGGTATTTTCAAAAAAATTCTTAGTTAAAATTTTACATGTGAGGGGGGCTAACTTAAGCTTAAGTTGGCCCCCCCGAATTAAATCGCGAATAACTTTTTTCGGTTTAGGGTGCAAAACGTGAAACTTGGGTGCAAATTGGTGCAAAGTAGGTGCAAACCGTGGGTATTTTCAAAAAAATTCTTAGTTAAAATTTTACATGTGAGGGGGGCTAACTTAAGTTTAAGTTGGCCCCCCCGAATTAAATCGCGAATAACTTTTTTCGGTTTAAAGTGCAAAACGTGAAACTTGGGTGCAAATCGGTGCAAAGTAGGTGCAAACCGTGGGTATTTTCAAAAAAATTCTTAGTTTAAAATTTACATGTGAGGGGGGCTAACTTAAGCTTAAGTTGGCCCTCCCGAATTAAATCGCGAATAACTTTTTTCGGTTTAAGGTGAAAAACGTGAAACTTGGATGCAAATCGGTGCAAAGTAGGTGCAAACCGTGGGTATTTTCGAAAAAATTCTTAGTTAAAAATTTACATGTGAGGGGGGCTAACTTAAGCTTACGTTGGCCCAACCACAAATTAAATCGCGAATAACTTTTTTCGGTTTAAGGTGAAAAACGTGAAACTTGGATGCAAATCGGTGCAAAGTAGGTGCAAACCGTGGGTATTTTCAAAAAAATTTTTAGTTAACAATTTACAGGTGAGGGGGGCTAATCTAAGCTTCAATTAGCCTTCCCCGAATTAATCGCGAATAACTTTTTCGGTTTAGGGTGCAAAACGTAAAACTTGGGTGCAAATTGGTGCAAAGTAGGTGCAAACCGTGGGTATTCTCAAAAAAAATTTTAGTTAAAAATTTACATGTGAGGGGGGCTAACTTAAGCTTAAGTTGGCCCCCCCGAATTAAATCGCGAATAACTTTTTTCGGTTTAGGGTGCAAAACGTGAAACGTGGGTGCAAATTGGTGCAAAGTAGGTGCAAACCGTGGGTATTTTCAAAAAAATTCTTAGTTAAAATTTTACATGTGAGGGGGGCTAACTTAAGCTTAAGTTGCCCCCCCCCCCCCGAAGTAAATCGCGAATAACTTTTTTCGGTTAAAGGTGAAAAACGTGAAACTTGGATGCAAATCGGTGCAAAGTAGGTGCAAACCGTGGGTATTTTCAAAAAAAAATTTAGTTCACAATTTACAGGTGAGGTGGCTAACTTAAGCATAAATTAGACTTCCCCGAATTAAATCGCTAATAACTTTTTTCGGTTTAGGGTGCAAAACGTGAAACTTAGGTGCAAATCGGTGCAAATTAGGTGCAAACCGTGGGTATTCTCAAAAAAATTTTTAGTTAAAAATTTACAGGTGAGGGGGGCTAACTTAAGCATAAATTAGACTTCCCCGAATTAAATCGCTAATAACTTTTTTCGGTTTAGGGTGCAAAACGTGAAACTTGTTTGCAAATCGGTGCAAAGTAGGTGCAAACCGTGGGTAGTTTCGAAAAAATACTTAGTTAAAAATTTACATGTGAGGGGGGCTAACTTAAGCTTAAGTTGGCGCCCCCGAATTAAATCGCGCATAACTTTTTTCGGTTTAGGGTGCAAAACGTGAAACTTGGGTGCAAATTGGTGCAAAGTAGGTGCAAACCGTGGGTATTTTCAAAAAAATTCTTAGTTAAAATTTTACATGTGAGGGGGGCTAACTTAAGCTTAAGTTGGCCCCCCCGCACTAAATCGCGAATAACTACTTTTGGTTTAGGGTGCAAAACGTGAAACTTGGGTGCAAATCGGTGCAAAGTAGGTGCAAACCGTGGGTATTCTCAAAAAAAATTTTAGTTAAAAATTTACATGTGAGGGGGGCTAACTTAAGCTTAAGTTGGCGCCCTCGAATTAAATCGCGCATATCTTTTTTCGGTTTAGGGTGCAAAACGTGAAACTTGGGTGCAAATCGGTGCAAAGTAGGTGCAAACCGTGGGTATTCTCAAAAAAAATTTTAGTTAAAAATTTACATGTGAGGGGGGCTAACTTAAGCTTAAGTTGGCGCCCTCGAATTAAATCGCGCATATCTTTTTTCGGTTTAGGGTGCAAAACGTGAAACTTGGGTGCAAATTGGTGCAAAGTAGGTGCAAACCGTGGGTATTTTCAAAAAAATTCTTAGTTAAAATTTTACATGTGAGGTGGGCTAACTTAAGCTTAAGTTGGCCCCCCCGAATTAAATCGCGAATAACTTTTTTCGGTTTAGGGTGCAAAACGTGAAACTTGGGTGCAAATTGGTGCAAAGTAGGTGCAAACCGTGGGTATTTTCAAAAAAATTCTTAGTTAAAATTTTACATGTGAGGTGGGCTAACTTAAGCTTAAGTTGGCCCCCCCGAATTAAATCGCGAATAACTTTTTTCGGTTTAGGGTGCAAAACGTGAAACTTGGGTGCAAATTGGTGCAAAGTAGGTGCAAACCGTGGGTATTTTCAAAAAAATTCTTAGTTAAAATTTTACATGTGAGGGGGGCTAACTTAAGCTTAAGTTGGCCCCCCCGAATTAAATCGCGAATAACTTTTTTCGGTTTAAGTTGCAAAACGTGAAACTTGGGTGCAAATCGGTGCAAAGTAGGTGCAAACCGTGAGTATTTTCAAAAAAATTTTTAGTTAAAATTTTACATGTGAGGGGGGCTAACTTAAGCTTAAGTTGGCCCCCCCGCACTAAATCGCGAATAACTACTTTTGGTTTAGGGTGCAAAACGTGAAACTTGGGTGCAAATTGGTGCGAAACAGGTGCATACCGTAGACTATTTTGTTTTTTAAATTTGCTGATGTGGGGGGGCTAACTTAATTGACCTCTTCTGAGGTACACAAATTGCATCTGAGCTCGCTGTTGCCGATTTCTTCTGCTGTGTGAAATTCTTCTCCCTATGTGTATGTGTAATCTAATAACTCTGTTAGCTTTCTTTTACTTAGAAAGGGAAGTGTGAAGTTCGGAACAAACACGGGGAGTTGTTCGAACAACACCCAGGTGCCGCGTATTAAATCTTAATACTTTCTGCAAACTATTGCAAGACTGTGTTTGGCGGAGATCGCGATTTTTACGTGTTCAACATAAATACGCCCTGAAATGTTATAAAAAAGCTGAATAATTCTTAACGGGGATCAAGATTTTGAGCAACATTGCTTCAAAACGTGATTTCGAGCGGCCAGAAAAGGCGATTCCTTCACAACAACATATCAAAATCTAAAAAAGAAAACAGAGACATAAAAAAATATATAATTTGAATTTTGACACCTTGAATTCAAATTATATTTTTCGCAATGAGGAGTGGCCCTGGCCATAGGTGCGTGCGTGTGTGTGTGTTTAGGCGGTCGTATGTGTGTGCTGAGTATGGGCGTCACAATCCGAAGCAACAGGGACCGGTGGACGTCCTAGGAGGTGGAGCACTTTGACGCACCCCGTAGCAGACTTCGAATTCAGTCTGAAAAGGGGACTACACGACAGTTGAGGTCGAAAATGAAAATAAATAGCAATTTGTCATTGCTCGAGAAATTGGGTTTCTCTATAGGGACAGAGTGATGGGGGTTAGGGGCTAAACCCTTTAACGTTCTCTCTTATTCTTTTGGATTTTCGTCAAAAAAGAAAAAAAATCTTTGGAAAAAAATGTCAGGCATTAATGGGTTAAGAGACCAGTTCGAAGTTGGATAGATAAGTGCCTTATTTATTCCAATTTAAAGCAGTTTTTTTACATTAATTTCCGAATATGTGGTTGAAAACTGCCTGTATAAATTATTAATAAATATTAAAAAGAGTAAATTTTTCTGCGTTTGCTACGCTTTATTGCAATTCTATCACTTAATTTTTCAACTCAATTTTTTTCAAGGCTATGCTATATTCCAGTCACCAATTTCTTCATTAAAACCATTAATGAAAAGTGAACAAATTGTTCCACTGTTTTTTTTTTTTTAAACACCGTTGGAAATTGAAGTATATTTTTAGTAATCACTGCTGCGTAACGAGGGGTCCCGGGCTCGAATCCCGGCTCGAGCATGGATGTATTATACTTTCTCTCTCCTGTCCTTGTCCTTTCTTTGTGTGAACATGTGGTTGTGCTGTGAAAGGTTGACCTGCCCTATAAACGGGTCCCTATGGCATGTATGTACTGTGGAAGTCGGCTTCACACCAAATGACGGCTCAGTTGGAAAAGTGAAGTAGCGCACCCCAAATTGCCAGCCTATACTAGAAAGCAACTTAACTTGACACTGAACGTCACTACGGGCGGAGCCAATAAGAGTTCACAAGCCGACAGCGAGCTCCTCTAATTCGCCAAGTAGGCTGTGACGTTTTATCTAGCTCGTTTTTCATAGGCTAACGTCACGCAAACGTCACGCTGACGTCACGATGTTGTTGTCAAGAAACGTTGCAGAATAGTATAGCTAGCACAGGACAACAATAATAACAACTGCTGTGCAACGCCGTAAGTCTCTTCGCATTGAAGTTGCATTTCCAATTGAATCGTATCTTATTAACAATGTATACAATATGAGTTAAATATCAAAAGGATGTACAGAAAATAACAACGTTACAATGCACAAATGAGCAGGGATACTGCAGACACGTGTTTCGGCGTTACAAGGAACGCCTTTATCAATGCAAAAAAGTTGTGAGCTTATGGATGCACAGACATCCGACAAAAGCAACGGAAACAGAAGCGAAGAGCTTAAAAAGCAAACATAGCGGATTACGTGAACACCAATAAAAATTCGAAGCCAAAAAAGATCCAATGGGAAAATAAAGAATGAACCGAAGCTTTCTACCAGGTACGAAATGGAAAGAAAGAATTCGATTGGCGACACGATAAGCCAAAAGGCTAACATAATTAAAAAAAAAAAAAAAAAAAAAAAAAAAAAAAAAAAAACACCAGGTTAAACTGTTAACCGCAAGAACAAAAAAGAGCAGAATGAAAGAAAGCGAATCGGTAAATGAAAAAACAAAAAAGAAAAATAAAGACAAGTAGAAAATGGAAAATGCCAGCAAAATCAGAGGAATAAATTAGAAAGGTAAAAGGCAAAATTAAACAAAAGGACGCCAAACAGCAGAAAAATAAGGAATAGCATTGAGATCGTTAACTAAGTCAGAACTGTTTTTCAAAATATGGAAGGATTCCCAAAAATCAAGATCTGATGGGTTGGGGCATTTTTGGACAATTTGAAAAGAATTAAAATCGAAAGAATGATTCTTTTTCCAACAATGTTGCGCAATACTAGACTTATTCAATTGTTGCTTTTTCACATAATTCTGATGTTTCTTTAAGCGGAATTTCAAAGCACGTCGCGTTTGTCCGATATAAGAGAGATTGCAATTGCAATTAATTTTATAAATACCACAACTATTAAGAGGATGAATGGAATCTTTAAGGGAAGAGAAACATAGTTTATTCGTAGGGGAGAATACCACCTGGAAATTGAAACGTTTGAGAATCTTAGCAACCTGATAACTCACAGAGGGAAAGAATGGTAAAAAACCAAATTCCC
>JAXGGA010014382.1:0-32308 GCA_038373865.1 Uloborus plumipes | reverse complement strand
ATAAGTTTTACCTATATGTGTAACTGTCAGTGGCACGTACCGATTTTGATAATTATTTTTTTGTTCGAAAGTGTTCTTAGCTAGGTATCTTTCTTCTAGGACTTTAATTACCCAAGATTTTTAACAGAAAGTCTTTAACTACTGAAGAATTTAAAACCTCAAAAATTAGCGTTCAATCTAAGCATTTATACAAGCGGTTGGTAACGATGTCATTGTTGTCAGCCAAAGAAAGAAAAATCAATGATTTAAAAATATTTTCTGTTGCCGATTTTTGTTTGTTAAGAAATAAAATTCTGGTGATCAATTTAGAAACGACTTTTAAAAGGATCTTAAATTTTCACTTTTAATTCTGCTTTTCAACTATCAAATTTTACTAAATGCTATTATCCTTCCGTTTCCGCGTTTTCTGTGTTTCACTAGCAAAATTCAAATGCATTTATAGATATATATGTACGAGTCGCTCGAAGTTCATCTTAATATGACCTCCGCAATCGTCGCAGTTAGAGTAGAAAGCTCTAAAATGCCAGAAATCGGAGCCGGACATTTAATTACTTCAAGTTAAATATCGTATTTTCTAAATTATGTTGCTGTGTATAGTTGTAATTACTATTCAATATGCATTTCATACAAAGTTTTTATTGCTATAATTTTCGCATAAAAATTTCAACATATTTCTATCAACTGCGGTCAGTAAAAGAAAAAAAACTCTTTTCTTCAAGGAAAGACATTAAAGAGTTCGTAACCCTGATTTTCACCATAACTGATGCAGTCAAGCTAAGGCAAGAAAAATAATATCTGGAGTAAAGAAAGTATGTTTCGCAGGAAAAACTAGCTAAGTAAACATTGGCAAGAAATCCAGCAAAAAAGAAAAAAAAAACATTCTACAAAAACAACACCAACGCTAGTAACAATAAGAGAAACATTGTTTTAATTACGCTGTAAAATAACGCGAACAATGTAATTAACAAGACAATTTTCTCGAATTACATTGTGACCAGAATCTTCATTCATTTCCTCAACATTTATTTTTTGAGGTCTTAAAAAGAATAAGATGGTGTATTTTATGGCAAGTTCCTCCAGCGATTTCTTTTAAGCGTTCCAATTTAGGTTTCTGTTTTGTAGCAATTTTGGATTAGAACTTTTTATTACCTATAAGCATAGTTTCTAGTTCAAATGAATTGTAGATTTCTTTTGATATGGTTACCACTACATTGCGCTGTTTGCGCAAGCAGTATAGGTATAACACATAGCAAGCAGATGTGTACTACCTATACTCCTTGGGCAATATAGGTATAACACATATACATATATATAAGAAATAAAGGAGGGAGGAGAGGGATAACCACACTTGTTAATAAACGTATTTATATGAAGTCACAAAATTCTATAAAATTGCATCATTATATACTTAACAATAGAAGGACTTGGGAGGTGAAGGGGTTAAGTGACAAAACAGAAATTGCGAGTAACTAGAGTTCGAAGTTTTTTTTTTTTTTTTTTTTGCAGCTTTTTTGTTTTCTGGTTTTGTCGTTAGTGTGCATATGAAATTGGTCTATTGAACATCTACTGCTTGATGTACCAAGTTTTATTTGCGTACTTGTATCCATTGCTTACCATTGTACAGAGTGTTCATTTTTTTAAATGTAACTTAGCCCCTTCATCCTCCAAGCCCTTCAAATCTTTTTCTAAGTGAAGTTCAAAAACAGTCAAAATGGCCGCTTGGGCAACCTAGTGTTAATCTGGGAGAAAATTATTCATTAACTACTGGAAGAGTATTGCAAAAAATAAATAAATAAATAAATAAACTGCTTATGAAGTTCGAAAAAATTGCAACTATTGATTTGTTAAATTCAATTTAACCTAGTGTGTAACAATGAATATTCAGAATATACTGCGTAGTATATACTCAGTGTATACTGAGCACTTGGCCAACTCAGCAAATGCCAAGTAGTTGAAAAAAATTAAATGTTAATAAGTTTGAGTGAAGACAAAGTATTTTTAACTGATAAAAAATTATTCAAAGGCAAATTTACAGCACATAACCAATTACTCGACTCATAAAGTAGGACAATTTTGAAAATGAAGGTTGAGAAAAACTCCACTTATAGAACTGGCGTTGGGGAAAAATTTGGCTATGCATTCGTCCTTTCTATCATTTTTTATCATAGATTTAAATGATAGTATTTTCTATTAACATTGTAAATTCAAAACAAATGGCATTTTTGTATTATTCAAAAATTTTGTTTCTAATAAAAATCATTGACGGCATGCAAATTAGTAGGTTTAGCAAATGTTGTAATAAATTTGCAAATTAATTTACATTTCATTTCAATTCATTTTTTTTGTTTCATATTTTTTTTTTAAATTCACTTGAGTGAAATCTTTTTTTTATAAATTCTTTAAAAGATCCTTACTTAAATTTAAATGTAATTCAACTTAATTTAAATTTAAATGATTATTAAGCCAAGATTCATATTGATGTTATAACGAGTAAAACTCTTTAACGGTATGTCAATGGTTTTTCTTTCTTTATTTTTTAAAAACATTTATGACATTCAGTTCGTGTCCAAGTAGTAAATGACCGTATAATTGATACTCGATTCAAGTCCTACTCGGCAAGGCACCAGTTTAAGCACGAAAGGATAGTTTTCGCAGGATAAAAGTACTTTCAACAGTATTTTCCTTCATCCTAAATGTATGTTCCGTATCTAATAATCCGTATAAGTACTCTTTACATAGGTTTTTATAGTCTTGTATGACATAAAAACTGTTGTAGTACTAAAATAAAGCATTTAATTCACATTGAATAAAACAAAACTTCATATTTTACAAAAAAGTTTGGAAAACCCAGAAATGAAATAATTTGGAAAAAAAGAAAAACCTATCAACTTAAACGAGCTTCAAAAAAAAAGCTGATCTGGGTAGAAAAATCTTAAGCATTGGAGCACTGATCTCAGCATTTGTCACAGAGACGAATTATTAAATCAAATAAAATACATATTGGATCAAGAACCAAAATCAAGGCCATGGCAGAAAATTGCCTTCGTGCAAAACTCTTGATGCAACAATGAGTAGTTCGATCCAACAAAACGGTTAATCGATATACTTGCTAGTCATCAACAACGTATCGATTTAAACTTAATGAATATTGCAAACAAAACACAGAGATTATTATTCATAATTGTATTTTGTAAAACAAACTCACGATTGTAAGATTATTCATGCTCAGATGGTTCGAAAATATATTCCTTTGCTCTAAAACGATTTAATGCAAGTTAATGATCACACAAAAATGTTCCGACAGCAAAGATAGGCTGGTTGGGTAATGATGTTGTTGATTCCAGAAGGGATTTAGGAAGCAACAGTTGGTGATGATTTATGTAGATTATCGTCGGTGGCATCCAAACTCGGTGTAGATTTTAATGGCACAAACAATCAACTGCAGTGAGCATATTTTCTTTATCTTTATTTATTTAGATACGAAAGAGGTATTCAAATCAAAACATATTTAAGCACAAATATGTTCGCAAATTATTCTGCAATATACTTATATATATTTATTTATTCATCATGTTTATTGTGAGAAAAGTTGATCTAGATGCTAAATTGAAGAGTAATTCAGAGGTAATGAGTCGTTTCGTCTTTTAATAAATTTTTGATAAAATACACTCATTGGTAGAAAGTCAGAAAACGTTTGGTTGCTTTTGCGAAGGCTCCAATTTGTTAAATTATGTAGATTTGCTATGAAAATTTTATTTACGCGTTCCAGAGTTGCAATGAACTCTTTCTTCAATAAATGATCTTGGAGTTATGTAAGATGAAGTGAAAGAAGAGAAGAGGAGTTGTGAGATGACTTTGCTTTAAAAAATTATCTTTATTTCCACAAACACTCCTTGTAACTTTAAAACACGTGTAGGACATTTTCATTGCGAAATTCATAAAATCTGTTGTATTCCATTGCTATTTTATGATATAAAAGACCGGACAATAAAATAACACACATATATATACATATATTTATTTTTATAGAGCGAAAATTAATGCAATTTTTTCTAAATTCCCACATTATAATGCTACTAGTTTTTTTTTTTTTTTTTTTTTGGGGATATTAGTTGAATGTATATTTGTTGACTGATAATGTCTGCATGAAAGCAAGGGAGTAATGAATATAAATTTTGGGGAAGGCATAAAATCCCAAATTACGGAATGAAACTCTAAATTTTTCTGAACGATGACTTGCACTCAAATACATATAATGAAAAAAGGCATTCGAGAATTTAAATAATTGCAATTATTTCCCCAATTTTTGAGAAAAAAAATTTTTTTTTGAGAAGGTCGCAGTGACCTCCTGTGAATTTCCATCGAGGCGCCCCTGTCTGAAGGCAAACTTTAAAGTCTCTTTTTTGATGTAAAGCGATTATTCATAAGCAAAGATATTGTGAAAAATAAATGAAATATTTTCTCGACAAAATTTTAAGTCTAAATCATATAGACTTTTTAAAAAATGGCAACTTTCTGGAATCAGCAGAGTTTCAAAGTCAAAATCTGTCAAGCTACCAATAATAGAACAGTAATAAGCAGTGTTTAGGTATAATACTAGAGAGTAATACTAAGCGGTGAGTAATACAAAAGTAACTTTAACTTCATTCACCAAAAACATTGCAAGGTTACGCAAAGAGTTTTCTATGAAATTTAAGAACTTTAGCATGAGAAAAGTAAACTTAAAACAAAGCAAAAGCTAATGTAATATTTCAAATAGTATCAAATATATATATATACCTGAAATTTCTGGACAAGAATCCAAAACGACGTTACGAATGCTCAAAACTCTTTCATTCTAAAAGTGACAAACAGAAAACAAAAGTAACTAAAATACAGTGTTACAAACTCATACTGGACTTTTGGTGAAATTGCGCATTTACAAAACCGAATTTTCGTGAACAACGCAGTTGAATTCCAAAAGCAGTGGAATAAAAATTAGGACTCTTCTGCTTATTTATCGTTCTGATTTCAATTCAGTTCGCAGAAAAACCTTCAGAATCCACGAGGTCAGAAACTGCGTGCTGTGTTGATGTAATACGCTCAAGCCATCAATAAAGCTTGTGAGAGTTTTATGTGTCTTCTCTAGCCACGATTATTTTCCCCCATGCGACAGAAAAGAATGAACTGCATACCATCCAGAGATAAGTGTAATATATACCGCAACATGTTTTTGAAATCCGCAGTCAGCTGTGAACTGTGTAGCGTGCGACAGTGAATCGAGGGATTTTTAAATCGTTATCAAGACTATTTACTTAAGTTAATAACTAAAACAGAAAGAAGATATTGAATGTAAATCAATTCCATTTCTTATGAATGTCAATCTTCAAGCTGACTACCTTTGTACGTCTTCTGGTAGGGACACTCATTGCTCTTTGCAAAATATCTACAGAAACTCGTTTCTGCATAGTTTTTTCTATTCCGAATCGTGTGTGTAGTTAGAACAATATAAAAGTATCTCTTCCACTAACAGCCTATCCCCATCCTTAAGAGATTAGACGATATGTAAAACGGATCATCTGATAGCCTGGTATTGTACAGAACATTTATCGGGGGAGAGAAGGGATAGTACCAAACTTGTAAATTTTTGGTTTGTTATGGTGAAAAGAATGCGAATTTGTTTTTTACTTATTTTTTTCAAACCACCATTTTTTCTTTAAATCAAGGACCTTAACTCAGGTCACCAGTTATAGAGCTTTTTTTTCATTTTTTTTTAAATACGAAATTCTGCTTTAAAGTTGTGCTGAATGAAAGCATAGTACTTATTATCGACACGTCCATCTTGTCCCTATTTTTAACTCTAATTCTGTCTATCCCCTGAAAGGTGCTCAAATAGCAGTGAACTCCCTGCGTTCGATAATCCGCAATGCATTCAAATTGCAGTATTGCGAAAGACGATTTAAATGAATGAAATAAAATTGTACTACTGACTTAAACAAATCCTTCTCCACATTGGAAAATTCGTATTGCTCACTTCAAAAAAAGAAAAAGAAGAAAACATTAGAATGACCCAAGTTTAAAAACCTCCGTTTCTCTTTCTCTCTCTCTTTCTTCCTCCATCTCCCTTCTTCCCTGAAACTATCCCACCTCCAGCCTGGATGAAAAAAGAAAATAGTCGACCCTGAGCTTCCCATCCCAACAGACCACCTCCTTTGCGGAAACCTTAATAATGATTTTTGAACAAGAAAACCAAATCAGCTCCTCTTTGTTAGCAGCTAATTTAAGAATCCATCTCTTTGTTTGCGCCGAGGATCCGAAAAGTCTGCACTAACCAGCACTTTGCACAAAAGGGGAGATTCGAACAAAGCAGGAAAATCGCAGGCAGGTGGGTTTATTCTACCTGGATTGCTTCGGGCAAGATGAGGACGTTAATGATATTGCCGTTTCGGAAAAAGAAAAAAATTGTTCTTTTGCCCTTGGTGCCGATGCGGTTGGATAGTAACCACCTATGCCACTGAGACTAGGAAATCAATCTTAATAAATGTGCCCAGCCCGTGCTTTGAGGATTAACAAAGGATTTGTTTTAAATTGTAATAACGTCGCTAACTTCAAACGCAGTTGTGGTCTACATTATTTATTTTTGGTTTATAAATTTTGAGGAGTTTTAAGTTACTCTTAAAGATGATTTTGAGCGAGATAAGAATAATTGGACAGCAGAGTGTCGTGTCGTTTTAAGCAGTAGAACTTTCAAAACTTCAAACACGGTTCGCGATCTACATTATTTATTTCGGGTAAATAAATTTTCAGGAGAAAAAGCTTTGCTTTAAGAAGTATCGATTTTGAGCGAGACAAGAATCATAATTCGTTAATGAAAAATAATTGTTGGTGCAATTGGGGCATTGCACGAAAAAGCCGGCAGCTTGTCCCGCACGTGACGCTTATGAATTTCATTAAAAAGTAGTGATTTTAAAGGGTAATGAACGAAATTTTGTTGGTTGAGAAATCACAAAACGTTGTAGGATTTCTAAGGAGAAAAACTTTATTACCTTTTAAAATTGCTAATTTTTAATGAAATATATGAGCTTTACGGGAGTTACAAAATGGTGGCCTTTTTTTTCGTGGAATGGCTCAAACGCAAAAAACTAACGCGAACTGTGGATATTGTGCAGTAGTATTCAGAGTATATGTGAATGTTTCATGAGTCGGAGTCGGTCAGTTTCCTTCCAACTCCGCACCCTGCTTTCTAATGATCGCGTTTATGGCTTTGTAAATCGTACATTAAGAGACAATCGTCAATTGACGTATCGACGTCAATAAATAAAACCAGTACCCAATTCAGACACCGGCGAAAGTTCTTAGTTGCAAAACTTGTCGATGATGATTTTCACAAAGTATTCCATGAAATATTCATTTTTTTTTCCAACCTTCCATGACATTGAACTCGGCCTTGGCCTGAATAAGAAAAGATGCATCATTAGTCGCATTGGCAGGTTTGAAAGAGGGGGGGGGGGATTGCAAAAAGGAAATCATCATGATGAAAAAATCAGTTTCAAATGAAATGGGCACCATTCTCATTGGAACTTCTTTATTTCGTAAGGTTTTTTTTCTACGTGCAGTTTACTCAAAAATAAAAAGTTTTATAATTTTTTCGTGAATGTCTTACAAAAATAGATTGATATTACTTTAAAATGTTCTTCGGAAAAGTAAAAGAAAATAGTGAGAAATTCCAGTACATTCTATGGTTATTTGTTGGGTTCGAAATGTGGGTCCTAAAATTGGGGACATTTGGCAATTTCTTGTCAAATTTGGCACCAAAGATAATGTAAAAAATAAAAACTCCCAGATTTTGTTATGTTCTCGCAAAGTTTACTCCAATTTTATCAATGGACCATTAATGTTTTAATAAGATACAAGGCGGAGAAAATATATACTAACAATAAAAGTTATCTAAACTACGCAAATTTTAACCGAAAATCTTTTTTTCACCGAGCCCTGAGTGAGTCCAAGTTCTTCAGAAAGTTCATGCACTGTACAAAATAGATGTTGTTTTTTTTCCCAGTTATAACACAAGCTAATTTTTAACAGTAAAACACAGTGTAAAAAAATTGCTAAATTTTTACTCTTAAAAAAAACTAAAAATTGCTGCTTTTACAGTCCATAAAAGTGTAAAAATTTGCTAATTTCAGCTTTATTACTGTGGCATTTTTTACAGTTTCTAAAACTGGAAACCTCTGCTGCCCAGGTTTTTAACCACTGTTTGTTTTTTCACACTATAATTGCAAACTAATTTTTGGTGGGTAAAGAAACTAAAATAGTGGTAGTAAATTGTAAAATTTCTGGTTTACAGTAATAAGCTGTAAAATTGCTAATTTTACAGTTTATTACGGTGCATTTTACATTTTTAAACTACTGCCAGTATTATACTGTAAAAAAAACACCTCATTGTTTGCAGAGAGCAATAAAGCAAGGATTTAATACATTCGAAGTCTTCGCAGGTTTTTCTGACCAAATATTGCTGAATCGGGTGAAAAATCACCGACTCTAACTGCAAATTCTAGAAATTTACTGTAAAAAAAAATTCTGAAACGTTTCCGAAAAACAACGGGCAGCTGATGTGCCTAATTTATGGCAGTAACATGTCTGAAAAAAGCAAGAAGATTTTTCTCTAAGTTAGGGAAAAACTCAGAAACCTTCCCAATAAAAGCCTGTCATATTACAACAATGCATGGCGAACTTCTCAAAACAGTTCGGCACCTTGCTGTTTTACCATGAAGGCTCCTGGAGTTGATTAGAAAATATAGCCAAAACTAGGCACCAATTGCAAGCAAATAGCCGAACAGCTTATTTGCTTGCAAGTCTTCAGTGTAGACTTCTCATGCCCTTCTTTGAGGTCAAGTCAATTGGACCGGCCGCAATGAAAACTCGAAGGCGAAACTCTTAATAAAGACATTGGATATGCATTATAATTGGGTACCTAAAAATATTTTTCACAGCAGTGAGATGTCCACATTCATGCAACTCGTATCAATTCAGGGAGGCCACCTTTTGTGGTCAGAGAAGTCTGAGACTTGGTTTCGATCTCGAATCCCGTCTCAGACATACTTTAGCTCTCCTGTCCTTCTCCTTTCTTTGGATGAATGTGCTGTTGTGCTGTAAATTGTTGCCTACACTATAAACGGGTCTCTATGGCATGTGTGTATTGTTGAAGTCAGACTTCGCATCAAATTATGGTACAATTGGAAAAGTAAACCAACACACCTCAATTTGCCAGCCTACCTGGCACAAGACAACAAGAACATATCAATTCAGGACACTTTTGCAAAGATCATGATTTTCATAGGAAATAGGTGAAAACCCACGATATCCCGAAATATTAACCAGAAATGATCTGTAAAGTTTCAGATTTTTCTTAGTGTTTCAAGTCACTGATTCCGACTCCTTTACCCCGAAATCAGAACGACTCCGAATCCGCAGCCCTGGTTTTGTACAACTATTGATAAATCTATTCAAATAGAAGTGCCTAGTTGCAAACGCATGCAACGCTGGATAAGATATTTTCAGCTAAAACAGGAATGATAACGTACACTGTAAAAAAAAAAAAGAATGTTGTTTTTACATTATAATACAGCTACTGTATCATAAATTTTACAGCAATAAACTAAAATTGCTAGATTTACAGTTCATTACTGTGCATTTTCGTTTAAACTGGAACCTCTGCTGCCAGCATTATGCTTTTTTTACAGTATAATACAGCTAAATTTTACGGCAATAAACTGTTAAACTGCTAACTTTACAGTAAAAAACTGTAAAAGTGCTAGTTTTACAGTTTATTACTCTGCATTTTGCAGTTTGAAATTGGAACCTCGGCTGCCAGTATTATACTGTAAAAACAGCAGTTCATTTTTTGCTGAGTATTTACACCAGTAAATAACTATCAGTTCATCTGCGTGCCCATGTATTAAAAAGGTACCTATAAGTGACAGGTCCTCGATAAGCTGATAGCTTTACAAGAAAGGGTTGACATGATTTATCTGCGAAGGAAATGAAAAAGGGTTTCCCAAAGATAAAGGGTGACGGCATTTAGGGCATAGAAACTATCAGTACCTGCCCGGAAGCTATGAATATTTTAAAGCGAAGTAGGACCACTGAATTTAGATGTAAAATTAGTTCCAATGCAGTGGAGGCTCTTTTATTCGGCACTTGTTGTTCCGAGTCCACAGATAATTGAAGGGACAAGTGGATAAAGGTGATATGGCGACAATTTTTTTAATTTCTAGGAAACGCTTTAAAAAAAATGTGTTTTTTTTTAATGGATATTTCTCAACGGGTAAAACGGGGTCGTATTCTTTTTACACTTTGAGAGATTCTATTAATTGGAAAATGACAAGCGCAACATTTTTTCTCAAAGCTTTTTCTAGAAATTTAGAACATTGTCAATTATCATCTTTCTGTTTCGTCCCTTCAATTGGAGTTCAATTTGCAGCCTTTATTAAGTTTTCTGCTCATTTAGGTAAAAATTTCAAGTTATGATAACAAGAACCTAACTATATTCGCTTTTTATTTCCCTCGATTAATGATGACATTTGGGTAATCACGCATCCTTCAAACACCATATGTGCCTGAAATAGAAGACGATTGCCGATTTTTTTTATTAAGAAATTCCGTGGAAAATTATTGTAATTATTTTTTCTAAACAATATTGTCTTGCAAACAATATTGCGAATTTGATTACAGAACATCATATTTGTTTAAACGCTTGCCAGATGTCCCGGTCTCCCCGGGACAATGATGTTTAACATGTAAAATTAATATTAGTTTAGCTTGTAAAGATTTTTACAAGATTAAAGCCAAAAAAAAATACTTTCAGAAAGAAAATCTTAGCCAATAGAAAGTGAATGCAAATATTGCTAAAATGTGTTTTTTTTTTTTCAAATTATTTGTTCCATTATATCATCATGTTACCAAATACATTTATCCATATAAATAACTTAATTTGTATAGTTAATAAACTATTTTTTGTAAACAAATGGAAAATTCACTTTAACCAAGTGGTTTAAATATTTTGCCACTCAAACCAAATTTAAAATTGAAAAATCATAAATAGAATGCAATTTTCATGAGGTTAAAATCATATTAAATTAATGATAAAATAGGAATTAAACAAAAAAAAAAGGTGTATCAAATTTTAATACTTAATATTTCAAGATGAAAGCTGTATCAGCATTAACAACAAAGTTTTCAACAGGAAATGGGAAAGCGAATTATAATAGGCTTTTCTAAGAGATCCATACGAAGTTTCAAATTGTGAGACACGGAAGCAAACAGTTCATACAGAGATTTAAAGAGTTAACAATAAGAAAAAAAGGCGCAGGGGTTATAACTCGAAAAGTTTCAAAAAAGAGAAAGTTTTTCCAGTGAGAAAAAGACTAGAAAGACAAATTTTAAGTGAAACAGAAAACTCCAATAGACTTCTAACACGCATTTTAGAAAAATTACGGCGAAATAAGCAAATAAATTTGGTTGCTAAGTAGTGAGCTTATTCGGATTTCAATGCGAAAAATACAAAAGAGGAATAAAGGACTGTTTTATAATGCAAACAAAGAAAAAAAACGGTGTTTTAGGAAATGCAAAGCAAAATCTAACATTATAATTGATTTTGGCAAACTTTTTAAAATTAGGAACAAAATTAACAAAACGGCAGATCATAGTTTTAAAAATTTTAGTTCTAAAAAGGGAGCAACAAATATGATCCATCTTATAAGAATGAATATGGTTAGGATAGGTGTAACCAGAAAACCCAGAAAACTGCAAACAAACAAGATCTTTAGTCAAAATAAATATTGACTTCTTCTAACCTACGTTATATTAGAGTACAAGCTATTTTGCTTAGTATTATTTATTCAGACAAAAAAATTATGTG
This sequence comes from Uloborus plumipes, assembly GCA_038373865.1. NCBI lineage: Eukaryota > Metazoa > Arthropoda > Arachnida > Araneae > Uloboridae > Uloborus > Uloborus plumipes. The sequence continues at coordinate 20,409 of JAXGGA010014382.1, read as the reverse complement.
AAGTGTAAATAATTGTAAGAAAAAAATGTGCATTTTACTATTTTTTTACAGAAACTGTCCACTTGTAGTGAAAATATCCATAAAAATGTTGATTATTGAAAGTGTACGTTTCAAAATCCACCAGCCATATTCGTTGAAAAATATTAGATTTCATTTTTATTTGAGAATGTGGCAACAGTTCATGGTTACGCAACTGTAATATAACAAGTTTTGACTAAAACAAAATGAGGTATTTCCATAAGAATATCATAGATCACATATTATCATATTAGGCAAAAAAAAAAAAAAAACTATAAATCCGACTCTAGAAACAAAAGAATTACTTTTTAGCAGTTTATTAGGAATAAAGTTTATAAATGACTCACAGATGAAAATTCCGAGTAATATATTGTTCTAATTTGGACATCACTGAAATTCGTTAGAAAAACAAAAATTCGATTGAATAACGAAAATTCGATTGCAATTATATTTATACTTATCAGAACAAATTGCTCATTTCAATAGAGAATTTGTTTCAACTCCATTCTTTTATTTGTTATTACGATGCAAGGCAAATATTCCAAATTGCCTTTCGAAACATTGATGAGTTCAAAGATTTCTAGTGCTAAATTTGTAAACAATCTTTAAAAGTAAATAACTCAAGATAGGACTTTATTTTACTGCATTCTTTCAACAATTTAAATGTTTTGCAAAATATATAAATCAGTCGATCATTATCACAAAACATATTGATGTAATATTTACTATGTGTATTGACTACAAAAGTAAACTGTTCTTGAAATTTTGTAGGAAAATTTGCATAAACTGATATTGTTACATGAATTATAAGATCAAAATAATTTAAGTACATATTAATTTTGGAAACATTTCAACACAGCAAGCACTCCGTTCATTCTGATTTTTTTAGGAAAATATCTTTAACTCGAAATTCAGTTCTTGTCAAAGCCATGAAATATGACCCTGCTAACCATCACACAAAATTAGTAAAAGTACATTTTTGACGAGTTTGAAATGATTTGAATAAACAAATCCTAATCATATTTATTGACATTTTCTGAAAAAATGTAAATGGTTACAAGGCATGATAAAAAAATTGAAAAGAATTGTGCCAGCAAATTTTCAGCTGAATACATAACCAGTGCAATGGAAAGAAGAATATTGTTTCACTTTGAGATATTTTGGAAATACCTAAAAATGAGGAATTCAATTATCTCTCATTGTTTTAAAATGTAAATCAATTGAAGGGCTTGGGAGATGAAGGGGTTAAGTGATGACAAAACAGAAATTGCGAGTAATTAAAGTTCAAAGTTTTATTGTTGCAGCTTTTTTGTTTTCTGGTTTTGTCATTAGTGTGCTCATGAAATTGGTCTATTGACATCTACTGTTTGATGTACCAAGTTTTATTTGCTTGCCTGTATCCATTACTCACCATTGTGGAGAGTATTCATTTTTTAAAATGTAAACTTAGCTCCTTCATCCTTCAAGCCCTTCAACTATGCTTAGGAATATTCAATCAAACGGGAAATGACGAATACGCCAATCATTATAATTACTGGACATTATCTTTTGGTGATTCTTAACTACTTGAAAACATATACAAGAGATAATTTAAGTTTGAGCAACCGATAACTCATCATACCTACAGTCAAGAAAATCACAAATACAAAACTAATATTTTCAAAAAAATTAAACATATTGAACTCCTTGATGTGTATGTAGTTTGCTCAATAAGTCATTATTATTGATAAAGCTGATTGTCTGATTTAATAATTATTACTATGCAGCTGATATTTAACTGACAGTAAAAACATTTTATGAGAGAGAGAGAGAGAAGGAAAAAACACAAATCTGTAGTTACTCTTATTTCTTCTATTCATTTATTATTGTGTTCTGTACTTTGTTTCCGCTTCTTCGACTTCATTATCATCATTTTTCATCAAAAGAAAGTGTAAAATTAATTTTGCATGCATTCTATTTCTAATAGATATAAATAATTTGGAATAGAGAAACCGTAAAGAATCTTATTTTTCCCGTTTCAATCCCCATGGTTTACAAACAAACGATAGAATTTTTTGACATTTGTCACATGCAAATTTAGAACTATTTAGTATTTACAGTTAAAAAAAACTCATAAGACAAAATAAGACGAAACACAAAACAAAAAAACAGTTGATGTAAAAAGAAAATGAAAAACAATTTTCTGCACTCACCCAAAGATAAACTTGTCAGATCGAAGTATCCTATGGAATCAGTCAATCTGACGAGCAGACTTGAATGTCAAATAAAACGCTTCGAAAGCTGAAAATAATAAATCGCATCTAACTTTCAGTAACGCGTTCTACAGGTGTGCACCGCGCGTCGCGAACGTCGGCTTGTTCAATAACGCGGGGATATTCTAGTAGCCGACTCTCCGATGACCTCACCGGTCACGTGACATAGGGGCGGGGTGACGCGGGAAGGTAGAAAACTGAAATCGAAATGTTGAGCAGAGCGGCCGTCATTTTTAGCCCTATATCTGAGTCTCGTTTTGGTGATAAGAGAGTTGACGTTTGTAAAGTTTCGCGTTTCTTGGTTTCTCCAAAAAGTTTGTCAAGTTTCTTTTTTTTTTCTTTTTTTCAAGTCGTTGCATACAGAGCTGCAATTAGAATTTTTGCAAAACCTGAGATTGGACTCATAAAATTCCCAAGATTGGGCAAGAAAACCCAAGATCATGTAATTAATAAGTCTTTTTAAAAAAAAATCCAACCCGTTATATTTTTTTTTCTTTTCCTTTCCTTTCCTTTCTGTTTCCTCCAGACGCAGTTTCTTTTTAGCCGCTACACTAAAAAATAGATGTTGTTTTTACAGTATAATACAGCTAATTTTATGGTAATTTTACAGTAATAAAGTAAAATTGCTAGTGTCAGTTTCCCAAGTAGCATCAGCTCATCGGATTTTGCTCTGCCGATCAACAAACTCCTCGTAAACTGATCCTGTAACGCACGATGACATCGTTCCAATCAGTATCCGAGCACGGTTTTCGATGAGCTACTTTTCATCGGGAAGCGATATCCTTCCGATAAACTTTCCCGATGAAAATAAGATGAGCTATATTCCAGCGGAAAATGATATCCTTCCGATCAAGTTTCCCGATGAAATTCCTCGGCACGGAACTGTTCTGCTCGTAAATTGCTCCAAATCTCATCGTATTCTCATCGGATTTTGCTGCTCGGATTCTGCTCGGCCGATGAGACATATTGGATCATCGGCCGATGAGAATTTCATCGGGTTTCTATGAATGGCCGATCATCGGCCGATAAGATGATGCTGCTAGGGTTTATTCCTGTGCATTTTACAGTTTTCAACTGGAACCTCTGCTGCCAGTACTGTTGTTTTTGTAGAATAATACAGCTAATTTTATTTTAATAAACTGTAATATTGTTAGTTTTACAGTAATAAACTGTAAAATAACTAGTTTTACAGATTATTATTGCGATTTTAGTTTTAAACTGGAACCTTAGTTGACAGTATTGTACTGTAAAAATGAACAATTTATTTTTTGCAGTGTACTTGTACGTAACAGAAACCTCGATTCTAGATTGCGAAGCCAGAAAATAGTATAAGCATTATATTTTTAGCTAAAATATTCAATGAATGCATCGCATTATTCAATAAAGCCATAAATCCAAGAATTTCAGAAAAATTCCTTGACCCAAGACGTTCATTGAAAACCGTAGCAAATCTTGGAGGGAAAACCCAAGCTCTGGCAGCTTTGATCGTATATAATTGTTTTGAGGTCTTCGACACAAAAAGAATGAAAAAAAATTGTGTGAGCTGTGGACTAACAAATGGAACTCTAATAATTTTACTGGAATCATTTGATCGTAATAGTTTTGATGCCTATGGCCTCTACAAGCGTGTATTTCATGTGTTGAAAATTGGAAATAAGTTTCAAAATATAAGTCAAGCAAATTTTCAGTGCTTATATTTTAAATAAAAATTTGCACAGTAGACAATGAAAAAAAAAACGCTTTTTTTTGCATACGAATGGTCTATTTTTGCATCTCATATATTATTTTTCTAGCCTGCTTTACGTTACTACGCAATAACTTCCTCACACCTTTGTCAAATTTCAATTCAAATTACCCCTCATTTTAAAGCTTATCATGTCGGCAATTGACAAAAAGTAGACCCACTGCCTTTTTTTTGTCAAAAAAAAAAAATGTTTCTACTTTTATCACACATTATTTTAATGAATGTCATCCGAACACTCAAGTCATCCAGTTGGATAGAACGTTGCGCTAGAAACGTAAAGATTATAGTTTCGATCCTGCTGTAGGTTTTGTCGTTTTTTATTGACTTTATTTCGCCGGTTCATTTTGATCCGAATTTCCAAGGATGTAATCTAAATCATTGTAGGATTTTAAGCCGCAGCTGTACTGTTGCATTAAAACCGGAAAAGAAAATGTTTATCTCAGCCATGAATAATATTTATTAAAGGCGTTTTTCCTCCTAAATACTTTATAAAACGATGAAAGTGAGGCATCATTTCATTTTCTTTTAAATTGACGAAAAAGTCGAATTTTTGAATTGCTGCTGACAATTGCGAATGCTCCGCGCAGGTCAGCATTTTTTTATTTTTGGCGATAAACTTTAATTTTTAGCCGTAACATGCACTAAAAAAGTAGTACGTACACACTTTTTTCAAACTTTTTTTATTTGAAAAAAATCTAAAAATGAATAAAAAATGCAGTTTTTTTGAAAGTTTGCCGTCTTTTTGCAAATATATACATTAGGGTGGGGCGAAAAATAAAAAAATTTTCTGATCAACTTCTAATAGTTGCCAAAAGTTGTCTTGGGTGATAGTTAGCTAATGTTCAAAATTATTTGAGAAAAATCAGTCAATATCTTCAGGAGGCGCTGCGATCGCAAAGTTTTATCATATAGCTTTTATAGGGATTTTATGGTTAAAATATGAAAAAAAAAAAAATGCTGTTAGCTTATCTCATTGCATTCTTTTACTCATGAGATATATTCATGTATTCAAAGCATATGAAACAACTCGCAAAAATTATTTTATATGATATATTTAAATTTCAAGCATTTTTTTGTTTAAGAAACAAAACCGTGAAAAATAGTAATTTTTAGGACAATATTATGTAAAAACTGAAGAATTTTTACAAAATGTTGCATAAAAAATTTGAAAATGCAAACATGCGACAACATTCAACAGCATTACTTAAACATAAATTAAATATGTTTTTAAAAATGTGTACAAATGTACACAACCTACATGATACGAAAATTTGATGTATCACAGTTTGAACTTTCACAAAAAAATCTTTTTTACTTTCAAAGAAGGGTATGTTCCTTTAGAGCCTCTAAATGTGCACGAATCAAACTACATCCCTCGTTTCTATTCTCGTTATGGTCAGTGATGCATCCGTCACCAACTTTAGGCTGTGTTCCACGGATAGAATATGACAAATAAATGTCCACATGTTTCGAAGAAAATGGAAAGCATCTTCAGTTTTCACGAAGTCATGTAGCTCGTCTTCAAATGGCATCATTACTATAGGAGTTTCTGTTATAAGCACGTTTTCACACTGCCAATTGATCAAGTCTACATAGTCAGAAGAAAGGTTAATCTCAAAAATAATAAAAGTGTGGATATCATCATACACAGAATTGGTGTTTCTTACTCTTAAAATTCGACAAGCAACTAACTGCCGTTCATGTGCCTTCGATCATTATTTAACATTGCCAGCAAAATATTTTCAGTATATGCAAAAAAAAAATGACTGGATCGATGACCAGTAACAGGTCGTTTGGTAAATAATGCAACTGACGACTAACTTGCCACAAGTTTCGTGCACCATCCTTGCATAACGACTTACACTTAATTAGAAACCAGCAAGGTGCACTAACTTTAACAATGACTGGAACAAGCATTTTTAGGTTTACTGTCGGATATTCTGTGCCGATGTACAAGCAAAAATTTGAATGACTGTCATGAGCCATCTAGAATGACTCCAGGAACTAGGTACTGTTTCAAAAAGATGTATGGAGCAGTTGCCACTAATAACGGCTTCAACTATTTCCAGTATTCCATTAAATATTTCTGGTCTATTCTTAGGTCAGCTCGATCGATAATTGGCATGTTTTGAATATCACGTTCAACTAGGTCATATTTCACTCTAGTTAGGGATTCTCAGTCTGTCAATATTTTGCCAATAGAACCGCTGAACCCTCGGGGACCAGTTGTTCAGTTCATCCATCTAAGCATTCTACTAAGTGGCGAAGAAGCAATTCACTGCCATCATATTAACCGCTGCAATAGTCTATTATAAAGATTTTAAGACGTTATATTTAGCCACCTTTACTTATAACAGAGCCTCCCATAACAATGATGCCATCTAAAGACGAGCTACATGACTTGAAAACCGGAGATGTTCCCAATTTTCTTCGAAACATGTGGACATTTACTTGTCATACTCAACATGTGGAATCTAGCGTAAAGTTCGTGACGGATGTATCACTGACCATAAGTGGAATGGAAGCGAGGGATGGTTTTATTAGTACACGTTTAGATGCTCGAAAGGAACTGCCTTTCTTCAAAAGTAAAAAAAGACTTCTTTTGAAAACTCTAACTGTGACACATAAATTGTCGTATTATGTATGTTGTGTACATCTGTACATATATTTTGAAACATATTTCATTGATGTTTAAGTAATGTTGTTTAATGTTGTCATATGTTTGCAGTCTCATAATTGTTATGTCACATTTTGTAAAAATTCTTCAGTTTTTACTAAATATTGTATTTAAAATTACTATTTTTCACGTTTTTGTTTATTTTTAAGATGCTTGACACATAAATATATCATATAAAATAATTTTTGTGGGTTATTTCATATGCTTTGAATGCATGAATATATCTTATGAGTAAAAAATGCAATGAGATTAGCTAATGGCATTTTTTTTTTTTTTTTCATATTTTAACCATAAAATCCCAATAAAAACTATGGTAAAACTTTGCGATCGCAGTGCCTCCTGAAGATACTAACCGATTTTTCTCAAAATTTGCACAAAAGCTAACTATCACCAAAGACAAGTTTTGGCAACTATTAGAAGTTGATATGAAATTTTTTTTATTTTCCCCCCACCCTAATATACATATATATGCATTAACGTCAAAAGAAACAAAAATATGAAATCGCATATGTACTTGCATTTGCATATATTCCGGGCTCTACTAACAACTAAGGTGATACCAAGAGCAGCCGAGAGAGTAAAGCCATGACTAATGGGAAAATTCCATTGACCAAAGGTAACTTTCCTAATGATAATGTGATGTGTGAAGGAAACATTTCTGCTAATCAAAGCAATCTTCAATCAAAGCAACTAGCTTGGAATGATAAAGGGAGATTATGTTTGAGAAAGCGTTGAACATGCTATTTGATGGAGAAAAACAAAATAAAAGCAAAAGTTAAGAAAATTAAAATATAATAATTTTATATTAAAGAAAAAAGAAAAAAAATTTTTTTTTTTTAAATAGTGCTTCTTTTTTTCTTTTACAGTTCGGAAAAAGTAAGATATTTCCTGCCAGATAATAGACTAGATACAAGTATACATTACAATTTTTACTATGCTATAACGAGATAAATTGTATCTGAAATAACAAATTTCTAACTTTGGATTATTGAAAAGCTTTTCAACGATGAATTACTGCTTTTTTTTTTTTTTTTTTTTTCAAATATTTGAATTTGTCAACAATATAATTTTATTGCAATAAACAATGAGACTAGAAAGTTTATAAATGTATTTTTTAAAATAAATTTAAAAAAAGAAGAAGAAATGAGCAATTTTGGGAATGAAGCCTCCCCCTCTGTCCCCCCCCCCCCCCCCCAATGCAGATTTGAAAAAACACACACACACACACACACAACGAAGAGTTAACTCTTTTTAGCTTTACGAAAAAGAGTTGTAACTCGAAAAAAAATTCATTGTTCGGCAAATTTTATTAAACAAAAACAAAGCCTGTTTTTGCATCAAAACAGTGCAATCCCTGAAATAGCTCTTGACACGGGTTACAGTTAAACTGGGGTCAAGAAAGGTCAAATCGGTGAGTACTTCGCAGTAGGAGAAAATAAAATTACGCAGTAAAGAAAATTCTCTCTCTCTAGATGTTCGAAAATAAACTTTATCATGTTTATAAACTGAGTATGTTTGAAGTTGATTTGTTGATAAAGCTTTTTGTAATATTGTCTTACGTCTTTTTATGATTAAAAAAAATATTTTTTTCGGTGTGAAAACGTGACTGCGATATTGAAGTTAAAACCATGTTTTAGATGAAATTTCAGTTAAAAATTTCCACTTCATCAAACACTTTCTATTTTACATTATCCCTAAATGACTTTATTTATTTATGCCCATAAATTTAATTAGTTTATTTAATTAATTAATCTCTATTTATTAATCTTTCACTCATACAAATGTTGTTTTATAACTCTAAAGCAGTGATTTTCTTCCGTTTCATGCCGCGACCCCACATGTGCGCCCCTCTATATCTGTACTTGAGACATTTTATTCGTCTTATTTATAGGTAAAAATAATGCGTATAACACAATAATATTAGAAGTCAGAAAAAACACAGTCATTATTCAAAATTTTTGCACTCAAATATTGATTTTTCAGCGTTCAATGTATTTATGGTGTAACATAAAGAATCATTTTCTATAAATTTATGAAAAGTAACTCATAGTACAATTAAATAAGATAAGTACTCAGTGACAACTTTTTGAACGAAAATTTGAACAGTGAACTTTAGTAAAACTAATTCCAATAAACGTCGCTACGAAGAAAAATAAAAAGGATGTTAATTTTCGCTTTTGTAATGTTTTTAAATTGTCTAATGTAATATTATGCATTTTAAAAGCAATCGTGATTTTTTTTAATATCGTGACTCTATAAAAAAAATGCTTCACGACTCCATTTGGTGTCGCTACCCACAGGTTGGAAATCCCTGCTCTATATAGAAAATGATCTATTGGAAAAATAAAATTTCAAATAAATAAATAAGCAAATAGTGTTTGAAAACTGCAATCCTTGATTAGGAAAATCATTGATTATGTATTTATCAGAGGCAAAGTCGAAATTTATTATTATTATTATTATTATTATTATTATTATTATTATTATTATTATTATTATTATTATTATTATTATTATTATTATTATTATTATTTATTATTATTATTATTATTATTATCAATATTACTATCGTTGTTGCTGTTGTTGTTGTTGTTCTTCTCCTTCTTCTTCTTCTTCTTATTATTATTATTATCATTATTATTGTTATTATGATTATTATTGTTATTATTATTATTATTTTAAAGTTTCCATACATCTTTTCTTTGCATGAACTCATTATTTCCCTTTGCCAACAATTGAAAAATCAACATAGCGTTGGATCTCTAAGTCCCGCTAATCTAAAAAGAAAAGTGCTGTACCGAAGAGATAACTAAACATTAATAAACAAAGTGCGAACTGTCAATAAAATACATCACTCTTCAGTCATCACTATACTTTCAAATAGTTTAAACCGGTAAACACATTTCACTATGCGTTCAAATGTTTACATTACATATTTTAAACAGTCGTTCATACTCTTGGAAAATGTTTGAATAAAAAATGTTTCTCTGAATAAATAACTGGCATTCTTTATTTCATAACTCAAAATTTTTACGCTTTAATATCATTTTGAAATATTATCCTCTTTTAACAGCGGGTATTAACTTTTTTTTCTTTTACCGTGTTATTAGACTGAAGTAGAATAATAAACAAAAGTGCAACAACAGATTATGGGATATTGTTTTGAAAATGCGCATTCAAAGAACATTAGAATTATTTTGTGTGGGTGAACTATTTTTATGCTTACACTTAATGATGCAAATTGGAACCGTTATGACGTATTTAAAACATTTTGAGATGTTCTTTTAAAAATAGAAAACGTTAAAACTGAAACTTAGTAAAAAAAAAAAAAGTTATGTTTAAATTACTTTTGCTTCAGAATAAATTATTGAGGTAAACCTTTCCCTGTTAACTTAAAAACCTTTATTAGTAAACAACAATTAGATAAACTGGTTTTTCTTAGATTTACTTTTACTTTAAAATAAAATTTGGCTCTAAGTTTTTATCGTTTTTTCCCCTGCTTAAAGTTTAATGAATTTTTCGTGCCAGATTTTACGCCAAACATACACTGCAAAATTAATTGTTGTTTTTACTGTATAATGCCGAGATTTCAATTTAAAACCGTAAAATGCACTGTAATAAACTGTAAAACTAGCAATTTTACAGATTCTTACTGTAAAGTTATTAATTTTACAGTTAATTGCCGCAAAATTTAGCTGTATTATACTGTAAAGACAACAGTATAATAATGGAAGCAGAGGTTCCTGTTTGAAACTGTAAAATTCACGGTAATAAACTATGAAATTAGCAGTTTTACAGTTTATTACTCTAAAATTGGCAATTTAACAGTTCGGTACTGTAAAATTAGCAATTTGACAGTTTATCACTGTAAAATTAGCAATTTGACAGTTTATCACTGTAAAATTAGAAATTTTTACTGTTTTTTCCAATAAAATTAGCTGTATTATACAGTAAAAACAACATTCATTTTTACAGTGTAAAATTTGATTAAAAGAATTGCATTTGTTTTCAGCCCTTCCTTGTCAATAATTTATAATGACTATTATAATTCATCTATGGGTCGTTTACTTCACAGACTATTTTTGAGTTAGAAATTTTGCGTTGCAGACGGCTGAAACAAATTCTGATACCGGGCTTGATCGATCTAAACTCCATTCCAGATCGTTTCAAAAATGAAAATGTTGTTTTAATTCTTCTCGCTTTTCCCACACTGAGAATGAGTTCAGTACAATTAAAAGTGTCTGAAATTTATCAAGTATTACGTAAAAAACTTATCTTTCTTTCGAAATACATTTCTCCTATTATTTATGAAAGTTTCACTCTTTCCTGTACAAAGACCTTTAATAGTGGCTTAATAAAACTTTTGATTTATTTATGATACATAAGATATTTTTTCGGCTATAATTTATGTTTTCGTATCACAAGCACGTTTACCTTCCCCGTACATATGTTCAGTTTAAAATTTATTCAACTTTAATAATGTATATCTATCGGCACAAAAGAGAAAGAGAGAGCTTATATCGCTAGCGTAATTTCTGTTTTGATTTAGCTAATTTTCTGAAGCTATTAAAAGACAAACATAAGCTTCAAAATATAAGATTCTGTATTTTTTTCAGTTATTCATCTTAACTTTAAGAAAATACCATTATATTGGGTTAACCCTTTATCTACCTCATTATAAATTACTGAAAATGTCTTCAAGTATTAATTTAATTTTATTTTTTACACTGTAAAAAATGAATGTTGTTTTTACAGTATTATACAGCTAATTTTATAGCAATAAACTGTAAAAATTTCTCGTTTTACAGAAATAGGTTGTAAAACAGCTACCTTTGCGGTTCTAAACTGTAACATTTCTAATTTTTAGTTATAAACTGTAAAATTGCTAATTTAACTGTTTATTACCGTGCGAATTACAGTTTTAAACTGGTACCTCTGCTGCCAGTATTATACTGTTGTTTTTACAGTATAATACAGCCAAATTTTAGGGCAATAAAGTGTAAAATTGCTAGCTCTACAGTAAGAAACGAAAACTGCTAGTTTTACAGTTTATTACTCTGCATTTTACAGTTTTAAATTGGAACCTCGGCTGCCAGTATTATACTGTAAAAACAACAGCTCCTTTTTTGCAGTACAGCTGCCATATAAAAATTACAGAATACACAGGGAAAAGAATCTCTCTACCTATCATCAAAAAGTAGAGAAAATACTATTCCTAAATTGTACCATCATAATGTAAGCAATGGTTGTTGTGCTGTAAAGTTTTAAAGTGATTGGTACTTATAAGTACCGTCAGTAGATGAATTAAGGTATATAGTCCGTTTGCATACTTAAGGAAAAAGACCCTCCGTGGGAAATTTGATGAGGAAATTGTGGCACCACTTTTAATACATTCCTTATGGCCTATATAACTATGCCTCACCGGGTGTTTTTCTTGAATTCTTGTCAGACGGCCTGTATGACGTCATCAATCCAAGATGGCGGCTTTGCACTTGACACTGATAAGTATTCGCAATTATGTCTCAATTTTTGGGTATTTCGTGACAATTTTTGGTGAATTTTCTTGCTAAATATTCTATTACTATTACTATTATGAGTTTACTTAAAATATTTATTTTATTTTTTATTAACTAATTTTTTTTTAATTTTTCGGATAAATCGCCTTTTTTCATTTTGGCATTCAGAATCAACTGATTTGAAAGTACTTCGGGTGAGTTTTAGCAGAAAAAGACTGCTAATTTTAAAACTGAAATTACTAAACATTATTTCAATCGAACCTCGTTAATTCGAACACGCTTATAACGAATCACTTCTAAAGCGAACTACATTTGCGATCCTACTGTATTAACACATAAAACTATTTTATGGTTTTTCGGATAAGATGAGTTACAGTTGATTCGAATTAACTTTTCAGGTTTATTTTAGTTCGTTTTAACGAGGTTCGACTGTATAATTGTTTCACAATATTCCTAATGCCCTATGTAATTATGCCTTACAAACAGCTTTTCCTTCATTTTTTAGAGCGCGTGTTTCATTTCATTAGTGCAATATATTCCCCCAGCAACGCGAACAGTCCCCATACAGGATGATTTTATGACCCTCACCCTTACCTCTTTGACTGTATGTGAATATCGTATTACATCGGGGGTGCTCTTAAGGAATTCGCAAGGAGAAGAGAATAGAAAGCTTCTCAGTATAGAAAGTATCGTTTGCCTGTTCGTTGGTGAATCCTTTTTAAATCGCGCGATGTCTTCTCTCCCGGAAACTCATTTACATGCTACTTTGCCCCAATCTTCAAAAAAGGCAAGACTACAAAAATTAATTACAGACTATGTATTTTTTGACAGAGTAAGAAGAAGTGTCCATTAGTTAAACCTACAGATTATGATAAAGTTTTAGACTGCATTAGGAAAGGAGCAGAATGGAATGACAAGGAGTATACATTACTTAAGGATAGATTAATGTGACCGTAGAAGAGTTGAAAAATGAAGACGTATCATGGCATGCAGAATGCTACAAGAAGTGCACTCATAAAGCTAACATGGACAGAAGTAAGAGATTATACGAAATGGAAAAAAAACAAACCATCTTGCTCTACTTCCGTTCATGAAGACAGTGTTGTAATCTACACAACAATATCAAAAATAGTTGTTGGTGACAAAAATAAGTGTTTTTCTTCTTCGAAAAAGAGAGTGTAAGAAAACCATTGGTGGCAATGAAAACAGATTCTGCATGTCAACAATTTAAGAAAGCAATCAAAATTTCCAAAAATAAAACTTTCAAAGTTTAACTCAGTGACTGTACAGACCCAGGAGACCCTCATACAAAGGACATTTTGTATCATAAACCTTGCTGGGCTAAACATGTGTATAATGTATTACGAAAAAATTCCGATTATGACGCAGTTACAAATTCATAGGACATTGCTAATGAAGCAACAGATGTAAGATTTCTGTCTGCATTAAATGATTTTCTTGTTCAGGGAAATATCACAACAGTGGCAGACCTTGAATTAATTATCAGTCAATTGCAATTAAAAATAGAGGAAAAATTAGAGTGCGAAAAGATTAAAAATCTCTTAAAAGATGAAATGGATATGATGCTTTATTTAGTAATCCGAAAAGAGCAAATGAGTCGCAACGTGTATCTTTTAAAGCAACTGTAGATATTACCCTAGCTAATGCAGAAGATGATTTTGTAGACATAGGGAAAAACATGGGAACTATCTTTGAAGCTGCAAACATTTTACGTAAAGCAGTTCTATCTCATCAGAAATGGACATTTACAGGATCACTTGAAAAGAATCAGATAGTTGATGCAGTTCCAGTCGAAGTTGATCTGTTTTTTAAAGGTGCTGCAATGGAAAATTCGAAATTAATTCTATTTCTGAGGTAAAGGACAATACCTTGCTAAATAAATCTGAAAGACTGTCACATATATTCATGTATGAAATACTCTCTCGGTATAAAGCATCAAAAGAAACTGTTCTTCGACACACCCAAGATTAGCCATTACAAGTTGATGCTGGCCTTACTATGCACTCTGCTGCTCGAAGCAAATTTATTATTGATTTTTTGCATAAAATAGGAGTGTCTATAGATTATGCTAAAGTCTACGTTTGGAGACATAGATAGCGAATGAGGTAATGAAACGCATAGATGAGAGTGTCAGGATCTATATTTCTCCTGATCTGATAAAGGGAAGATTCTTATTTTGTGCTGCAGATAACATTGATTTCCTTGAAGACACATCTTAGGGGAAAGGTACTTTGCATGGTACTGTAATGGTACTTTATAAACAGAAGAAAGACTCGGATAGACAAATTCCACTTTCTCTTACCACACCTTCAGCATCCAGTTCCCTTCTAACATTACCTCACTCCCTGACTGAACTTACATCCTGTAAAATTGCAAAGACAGTAAGCCCATCTTTCATGGGGTTTAGCAAAGAAATTTGGATGCTACTGTCTACGTTTTCTGAGCAACATTCTTCTAAAATTTTCATTAACTTTGATTTGTTTTGGGACAATTTCATCCATCCGTCTAAATTACATAGACTGTGGAACAGCCGAAAATTCATATGCGCCTAGTACTGTTTTTAAATCAATGTCAGCTCGGCTCCTCGATACACTCAGCAGATGTGTAAATAACAATCGACCAGCTTTTAACTGTAGAGTGCCAGCTATATTAGTTGCAACTTATTTCATGCTAACTTTTTTCTGCTACTTTTTTCATGTCTTTGTTTTACAGGATGTAAGTTCAATCAGGTTGTGAGGTAATGTTAGAAGGGATGCTGAAGGTATGGTAAGAGAAAGTGGAATTCTTTAATTGTTGGCAGGCAGAATCTGTTTTTATTGCCACCAATGGTTTTCTTACACTCCCTTTTTCGAAGAAGAAAAACACTTATTTTTGTCACCAACAACTATTTTTGATCTTATTGTGTAGATTACAACACTGTCTTCATGAACGGAAGTAGAGCAAGATGGTTTGTTTTTTTTTTTTTTCCATTTCGTATAATCTCTTACTTCTGTCCATGTTAACTTTATGAGTGCACTTCTTGTAGCATTCTGCATGCCATGATACGTCTTCATTTTTCAACTCCTCTACGGTCACATTCGTTAATCTATCATTAAGTAATGTATACTGTATTCTCCTTGTCATTCCATTCTGCTCTTTTCCTAATGCAGTCTAAAACTTTATCATAACCTGTAGGTTTAACTAATGGACGCACTTCTTCTTACTCTGTCAAAAAATACATAGTCTGTAATTAATTTGTAGTCTTGCTTTTTTTGAAAATTGGGGCAAAGTAGCATGTAAATGAGTTTCCGGGAGAGAAGACATCGCGCGATTTAAAAAGGATTCACCAACGAACAGGCAAACGATGCTTTCTATACTGAGAAGCTTTCTATTCTCTTCTCCTAGCGAATTCCTTAAGAGAACCCCCGATGTAATACGATATTCACATCCAGTCAAAGAGGTAAGGGGTGAGGGTCATAAAATCGTTTTGTATGGGGACTGTTCGCGTTGCTGGGGGTATATCTTGCACTAATGAAATGAAACACGCGCTCTAAAAAGTGAAGGAAAGCTATTTGTAAGGCATAATTACATAGGGCGTTAGGAATATTGTGAAACAATTATACAGTCGAACCTCGTTAAAACGAACTCAAATAAACCTGAAAAGTTAATTCGAATCAACTGTAGCTCATCTTATCCGAAAAACCATAAAATAGTTTTATGTGTTAATACAGTAGGATCGCAAATGTAGTTCGCTTTAGAAGTGATTCGTTATAAGAGTGTTCGAATTAACGAGGTTCGATTGAAATAATGTTTAGTAATTTCAGTTTTAAAATTAACAGTATTTTTCTGCTAAAACTCACCCGAAGTACTTTTAAATCAGTTGATTCTGAATGCCAAAATGAAAAAAGTCGATTTATCCGAAAAATTAAAAAAAAATTAGTTAATAAAAAAATAAAATAAATATTTTAAGTAAACTCATAATAGTAATAGTAATAGAATATTAGCAAGAAAATTCACCAAAAATTGTCACGAAATACCCAAAAATTGAGACATAATTGCAAATACTTATCAGTGTCAAGTGCAAAACCGCCATCTTGGATTGATGACGTCATACAGGCTGTCTGACACGAATTCAAGAAAAACACCCGGTGAGGCATAGTTATATAGGCCATAAGGAATGTATTAAAAGTGGTCCCACAATTTCCTCATCAAATTTCCCACGGAATGTAGTATGCCCCCCTACTAATATTTAAAACAAAGTGGAAGTTTTTTAAATTTTAATTTTGTCCAGAAGTGTGTTTAAAATGTTTTTAATTTAATTTGGAAAATAAAGCAACTAACGATCCCCAACTCACGTTTAGATTTTAAATTGATTTATTCGAGAAAATCTTTACGGAAATAGAGGATTTTTCGCGTTTGAGTTTTAATTTTTAGCCAGATTTCACGATAGAATAAATTGTTAAGTTGTAATTTCTTTATCCACGTTAATTTTTTATTGCAATTTAGAACTATTTTTTCGATTATCCATATTTATTTCAATGCAAAAAAGTTTAAATAAGTTAATTCAGGACCGAAGCAAAATCAAAAATTTTTAAGTTTACACTTTTGTTTACCAACGTATTAGAGAAAAACGCAACACTTACCTTAAAACAATTATACAAGAAATTCTTAAACGAATTGAACCTACTTTTTCGTTTTCTAAAATCAATTTTGTAGAACTGGTTAAGACGAAAATGGTAAGCTAATTGTCTCAACTTGTTGGGCATGATATTTCAGTACACGTTCACGATCAGGGCTTTATAAATAAAAAACATAAATAACATTATGCTTCAATGTTTCAATCCATCAACATACAAATGTGATAGGAGTAAATTATGAAACTGAAATATAATAAAATGCATCCAGTAAAAAGTTTTAAAACTGAAGTAGTTAAAAGAAAAGTAAAAGAAAAAGAAAAACTAAACTGGTAAAGATAACTATAATATTTTAACACAATGCTGTTCATTTCTGGATTTTTTTTAACTAAGCGACATCTACGACATAGGAAAATAACTGTTCGACCTTACAGACATTGCCAAAAAATTTCATTTATGAATGAGGGAAAATATTTAAATGTCAAAAAGTTGTTGCATTAAAAGAAAAATCGTTTTCGCCCTTTTTTTCGAATTTCATACGAAATAAAAATGGTTTTAATTCTGCTAAACGTTTCTCAAATTTAACTTTACGATTTATTCATTGATGTTGAAAGCCATTTCTTGATGTTGAAACTTTTCACTTTATTGTTTTTCTTTTACACGGAACAAAGAAACTAAGAACGAATCCAGATGACTTGATTCAATACATGATGCATGAAACAGAAAACTGAAAATAATTTTAATTTCATCAATGTAATATTTTGATCAATTGTTAAATAAATAATCATATCGAAAGTAGATTCCATACACACATATATTGGGGAAGACCGCCTATATTGGACCACTGCTTAAATTGGACCTCGGGCTTAAAATCTAGTACCGAGATCTGTGCTACACTTTAACAGTAAAAATATGAAGTTTTGGGAATAAAATCAATGTGTATGAAGTTTCACCAGTCTTCGAACTGTTTAGCGTGAGTTACGGCTTGATTTGTGTTGAAAACGTACGAAATCTTATTTTGTGGACTAGTTTCTAGAAGGATAACTCAAAAACTTGTGAATTGCGGTAAAATGCTGTTACAGTATTATAATCTGTGTTTAATAAGGATTACATTGATGTATTTATATGCCCGATTGTGATAATTTTTGACAGAGCAATGAGCTGAAGAATAAAAAATGGCCTGTTTTCCTTTATTGGACCGAAAAAATTTTCCAATATTGGACCGGTGGTCCAATTTAAGCATATGATTTTAAATAAGACTTTTTATTAATCGTAACATAAAATAAGTGACTCGTCTTATTTAATAGCGTAGTTAAAATTATTTTAAGCATACTTTAACACCTATTCACGATATTCATTTAAACTTTTTTATCAAGCACATTTTTATCAAGTAGAAGCTGCAACTTCTTAAAATGTATGTTTTTTTTCTCTTCATCCATTAAGCTGCAGTTTCAGGTTGTGAAACATATTTATTAACTTAAATTAAATGTATGCCGGTTTACTGAGAGATATATATGAAATTCTTCGATATTTTCAAAACGATTTTTAAAGGAAACAATTTATGTGCTACTAAAATGTTCAATGTAGATGAAGCCGGTCTTTTCATTGTCCAAAAGCCCCAAAATATATTGCGTATAGAAATAAACACCAGGTTGGAGTAGTAATGAGTGGTGAACGTGGTAGAAATACACTGGTTATTTGCTACATGAGTGCAACAGAATTGCAAGCTCCCCATGCTTATTTTCAAAAGATTACGTTCCATGTATGAACTTATCGTAAAATCTTCCCTGGTGAGCAATATGCTTGTTCAAAAAAAAAAAGTTGGATGGCAAACGATAATTCACACAATTGATACAACATTTCATCAAAACTGTTAATCCAAGCAAGGTAAAAAGAATGCCTTTCTATTAATGGATAAGCACAGCACTTACATAAACAACATTGATGCAATAAACCTTCGCTAACGAGAACTATATAATAATAATATCTCTTCAAGCACATCATACACGTAGATGTGGTCTTTATTTAGTCTCTGTCTACACATTTTAATCGAGCATGTGATACATGGATGCGAGAACATCTAATGAGATCCATTATCTAATATCGCACAGCAGAACTGTTTGGTAATTCTTATGGGCAACCGCACAGCTTTTGCTATGGTCTTGATAGCCATGGCAAAAGCTGTGAGTTGATTCTAGAGAACAGGAGTTTAGCCTGTTAATTGACATGTGTTTAATGACGCTAATTTGGCTGCAAGAGAATTAGAGGCAAGTAGTCCATATAAAACTACTCAAAGTGAACAGTGAACAGGTTGCATGTGCAGTGTAAGTTGTACACCATGTACAAGAACTAGCTACGATTTAAATAAGTACAAGTTCTGCAGAATCGGCTGATAGTTCTCATCAAAACATGATAGTCAACTCGTACTATGATTTTGTAAAGCCGGCTCACATATCACCTTTGCCTAAAAAATAGAAGGAACAAAAAGGAAGGCTATCTTAGCAATCATTCTAACGGTGTATAAAAGAGGCACAGAGCAGAAAAAGTCATACAAGAAGAAGCAAGAAACTGCATAAAACAATTATTATTGCAATATTTGTCATAGAGATCAAGTGCAAAACATGATTAAGTGTATGAAATGCCATCGGCGAGTTTAACAACACTGCCTAAGTGAGGCCGAAGCAAAAGAAATTCTGTTGCAAATCGCGGAAAAAATCTGTATAGTTCAAATATAAATTATTCTATGATTTCTTTGTGCGGTCCAATTTAGGCAGCGCATGGTTCAATTTAGGCGCATATATTCCTATATTGGACTTTTGCAACTTTTTATAAGATAATTTTAAAAAAAAATAATTTTCATATTTTCAGAAAATATAAGCTCCTAGGGCGGTTCCTGATTAAATTTAGCTTACGATGCTATATTTTGCATTTCTGTTTTGCTTCACATTGAGCGACACAGGCCTTCTGTTCTTAGGGGGTCCAATATAGGCGGTCTTCCCCTTCTACGTCAACATGATTTGATAAAGGTTTTGCTCGGAAGCAAATTTTCTTTTGCAATCAAGGCTTCAAGTTAAAGCTTCGTCGAAATTTTTTTAAAACTGCTCAAAATCAAACAAAACGCTAATTGAATGAAACAAATAAATAAAATGGGCATGTAATTAATGTATCATTTCAATGATTTTTCGGGAAAAAAATGCTTTTATTCGAGCTGGACAATTCTTTCAAATGTTGTAAGGGATAAAAGCAGACACACGTCTCTATCTCATAGGTTTAAGTCCTTTCTTGGTCATTATCAGCTTTGAATATTTATTCAGAAAATTGAAAAAAAATTCTTTTGATTTTTGATCAAGCTTACTTCTGTATTTTTCTCCTTTTTCAAAAAATAATTTTTTATTTATTTATTTTTCATAGAAAGACTGCTAAGATCACCACACTTTTATAAGCCAACAATTAAAAAAACCACAGGGAATTCGAAAATGGAATGAAAAACTACTTGACTCATTTGAAATCACATAAAATATTCAAAACTGTCAAATTGAGAGTTAAATCAAACCACATCAAAGCAGAT
>JAXGGA010014381.1:0-32316 GCA_038373865.1 Uloborus plumipes | reverse complement strand
GTTTTGTTTCCCAAAATAGTAGTATATGATACTTTGATCCTCTTTTTTTTTTTTAAACTTGACTTTATATACTAAAACAAAAAAAAAAAGTTTTGATCTTATACCCCATAAGTATATCAAAAACAAATTATAGATCTAAGAAACCCTAATCTCAGTTCTAAAATATAAGAATAATAGTAGCAGCAATAATGAAAACAACAGCGACAACAACAACAATAAGAAGAAGAATAACAACAGCAACAATGATAATAATAACAGTAACAGCACAATAATAATAATAAGAAGAAGAAGAACAGAAACAGAAGCGACATAAATAACAACAACAATAATAATAATAATAATAATAATAATAATAATAACAATAATAACAATAATAATAATAATAACTAGAAGTAATAATAACAGCGCTAAAAATAATAATGACAACTTCCGTTACAATAATGAAAGCAATAATGATAATAATGAGGGACATAAGCTAAAATTCGTAATACTGTTTCCTTGCAAAATTTCAACTTCTCTTTTGTGTGACATAGGGCTCTATCATTCTAGCCCAGCATAATTTCCTCTTTTTCATCTTTTAAATAATTATATTATGAAAGTCTCTTGCCAGATGCATCTTTTATTTTCTCTAATCGTTTGTGTTAATGCCATGTTCCGTCAACTTTTTTGCGTTTCACGAACATCCAGGATTTATTCTCTCAAAAATGGACTTCGCGAGATTTTAATCTTTAGGATGCTCCCTCTCCACCGTAGCTTGGCCTCTCTTTGTGAAATAGGAACTTATTTGATTAAAATTCTTCCGGACTACCTAGGATTGCGGAATTGCGGTTTCTGGGCTGTCTTTGTGTCTAGCTTCTTTTTTTCTTTCGCTGACATTTCTTTTCCCTTTCCATGTAATCATGGAACGGAAAGAATGATAATTGTTTCTGTCGAAAAAAATAAGCAAGATGCAATTTTATTCTCGAAGAAATGCATATGGCGGCTTTTCTCTTTTGCGACGGCATTCTATGAATTCAAATCTACTTGGAAAGTGATGCATAATTAAGGTGTAATGAATAAAAATCTTTTTTCCGTTATTTGATCTTTTTTTTTTTTTTCATTTAGCATTTCTTACTAAATAATTATTTTTATCTGCAAATATTGTTTCATATATGAAATGCGTTCTTGAAAGCTTTTGTTGACTGTGTATTTGTGCCAAATAAGACAAGAAAGAAAGAAAAAAAAAATATCATTTGCTGCTAGAACGTTATTACAACTTTTTTATTCAGGAACGAGGTGATTGGTAATAACTTTAACTTTAATGGTTTAATTTCTTTTGCTTTCCAAGTCGTTTTTCTTATTAAATTAAACAGATTGATTTGAATTTTATTGCAATGCAACGAAAGTTAATAAACATTTGTCATTCATTTGTCATTGTTCACTGAATGACAAACATTTGACTGAATGACAAACATTTCAGTGTTGTTGGGGTTGCAATTATCCCCCCTCCCCATTTGAATATAATTACATTAAACCTATTTAGAAATATTAAGGTGTTTTCGCAATCTTTTTTTACCCTTTGATTATCTTCCCTCCGTTAGCGACGCAACTACATCCATTTTTTCTCCTCTTTATCCCTCCCAAAATACTGTAACTAAGTTTTTGAGTCTGATTTATCTAATGAGTTCATTTCAAGCCCTCAATTAGTTGTGACACTTTGATCCAACGAAAATATTTACAATGCTGTAGTTGCCCCAAAACGGAAAAGGTTTTATTCGAATATTAAGGCTTAAGAATGCATGAGTGTTTCTTGGCTTCTTTAACTTTTGCAATCGCTCCTTTTTTATCCTGCTTTTCTGCTGTAATAAAATGAAGACGAAAAAAGCATAAAAAGTGAAGTAATACATCTTAAAAAATCATGAAGTTAAAAAGAAATGAATAAAAAATGAACAAATAAAATTAAATGAATATCGAAAATTTAAAAATTGGGAAGTAGGGTTTTTAGATGGAGAAAATGTGTGTCTGTCGGTCGATCTGTCCTGTACCTCAAATATGAATTGCTTTTTGAATGAACAGTTCAAATTCAGCAAACTTTTTTCGTTCGAAAAATCTCAGGGGGGGGCACCCCTTTCCTGTAATTGAATTTTCAATTTTAACTATTTTTGTTCAACTTTGAACCGTTCAAAAACCTGTCCCCACTTAACAACCTTTGAATGAACGGTCCGATTCGAACAAACTCTGGAACTACTTTGATATACCGCCCTGCCAAATTGGAAATTTGGCGACTTTTTTTCTCGCCAAGGAAAATAACTGTTCTTGTTGTTGCCACAAAAAATTTGTTGACACAAAACTTAAAAAAAAAAAAAAACTCAAAAAATAGTACAAAATACAAGAACATACTAAATTTGGCAACAGCAAAAACCTAAAAGCTGAAAAAACCAAAATTGTCAACACCAAAATAAGAAACAGCAACCCTAAAAAGTCCGTAAAGGACTGCCAGATTTGACACGTAATTTTTTTTTTTTTTTTGGGGGGGGGGGGGGGTATATCAAAGTTATACCCAAACTCTTTTTTTTTTTTGACAAAGAGGCACATTTCGTTTTTAGAAATCGGAATTAAAGGCTAAAAATCTATGTTTGACTAACATTTGCAGTCTTAGACAATTAAGAGAATATTGATCAGATGCTAGAATGTTGATATTGGTCAAGAGGAAATAAGGCTCGTTTAGTTCTTGGTGGAACTTCTTATCTACTTTTCTGATCTGTTAAAAGCTTAAGGATCAAACACAACTCGTCTTTATTTTTGTTCGCTCTGATTATGAATTTGTGAAGAATTTAAATGACTTTTGTATGGAGTTTAATTGATTCATCTTTCAGATAATTGGGCCTGAAAATTGATTGAAGTAGCTTCAAAAATTCATGTTCCAAACAACTAAAAATTATAAATCAACCGCACTGCAAAGCGATAGGCGTATCCCCTACTGTAGAACAGTATTATTAAATGTTAATATTTTTAGCAAGGGCATCGGTGATATACTAGAAAGCAACTTAACTTGACACTCAACGTCACTACGGGAGAAGCCAATAAGAGCTCATAAGCAGTTATCGATCTCCTCTAATTCGTCAAGTAGACTGTGACGTTTTATTTAGCTCGTTTTCAATAGGCTAACGTTGGGCAAACGTCACGATGTTTTTGTCAAGAAAGATTGCAGTCGAGTATAGAAAACATCATCTCAAAATAAGGTAACGAGAGTGGTTCAGCTAACTATTAAACATACTATAATCAAATTGTAAAAGAAGAAAGTGTCATGTAGTCGAAAACTCAGTGGTTTGAAGAATATTTTTTCTAAATGAAATTGAAAACAGAAAAGCCCCAAGCAAGTTTGAACTAAAAATTGAGAATTGATAGAAAAAAAATAATGAGCTCCCTCAATTCAGTACTCCACTTATTTTGTAGCACAGTTGAGAATGACAGCTCTCTTCTTGATAAAGAACAATAACAATAAAACTGTTTATGCTGGTTTCAATACCGAAAGTAACAGAAAAAAAAAATCGTTTGAATTTTGAGACTGTATGGTTGTTAAAGATTAAATATTGAAATCAGTTCTCACATGCAGAGCCTGAACGACAGAAAATTTTGTTAAAAAAAAGAACGACAGCGAACATACATATCGGTTTTGCGCATATACTGCAAAAAATAACTGTTGTTTCCACAGTATAACACTGACAGCAGAGGTTACAGTTAAAAACTGTAAAAGACATAATAGTGAACTATAAAATTAGCAAGTTCATAGTTTATAACTGTAAAATTACAATAAAATTATCTGTATTATACAGTAAAAATAACATTTATTTTTTACAGTATAAAAGTACAGGATCTATGAATGAACTTAACACTTGATGACCATTTCATATATATTTTAACTAACTATTTAATTTTTTTATCCCGATTTTTTTATTTTCCTTTCTTTCCATACACTTTAGAAAGCTTAATGCTTTTGTTCTATTGCAGTCAAAACTTTAAGTGAATATAGCTTTGAGGTTCACTGACGTTTCAATTTATTAATTTCTGGAATTAATAAAAGCTTTTTCAAATAACTCACTCTCTCTTTCAACGTCATGAATTTCCGATTGTCGAAAGAGATTTCTTTTTCCAGCCCAGTGAATGATTACATAAAAACAAAATAAAGTAGAAAAGAGAGGACATTTTCCCCAAAAGGCGAAAACTTTTAAAGAGATTTAAGTCACTTCTGCGGAAGCCATATGTCCTCCAGGAAAAATTATTAAAATATTTCACGGCATTTTGATCTTCTCATTATTTCCATTTCTAGAAATGATATCTTTAAAAAGTTTCGAAATTGCTTTGGTTAGCTTTCTCTCGAATCATTTTTTTTATTTAAATTCATCCCCCCCCCCTCCCCGCTTTCCCTCCAACTGAAAAAGTGCCGCGAGGCGTTTGACTTCCTTCTTCTTTCCACTTAAGGTGTGGTGGAATTATTTCGGTGCGAGGTTCGAATAATTAAGATTGATTCTTTTCCCCCCGTTCTTGAGAAGTTCTAGAGGAGAGAAGGGAGGAGGAATTATTCGAAAGACCCCTAGGGCAACGATTTCCAAGAGTCCTTTTGCAATTTTTATGAATATTTGGGTGTTAATTGATGTTTGGTTGAGATTGTGTGTTTCGTTGGAGTTAATACGGCTGTGTTTAAGGCGTGATGTGTCCCTGAGATTGCTGAGAAAGACTGGAATTTGGGTTTTGTGATAAGCCAATTCAAAGGTGTGGTCTTGGCTACAGTTATAAATCGCATTTTCCGCACTTGCAAAATAAAGTGTTATCAGATAAAGTGTAGTCGTTTCGTCGATTAAGTAATCCCTCGAGTCCATTTCTGTTGTGAGCAGAGGAAATGAGACTGAGTTAAATATTTCTCATTTAACGCTCTCCATTTTAGCAGAGCAATCGTCGGTTTTTAACCGAGCACGTTATGCTTAAGAACTTCCAACTTCGTGAACGAACATTTCAACATTTTCGTAACCTACCATCGTGAATTTTTAATGGCTTGGCATGTTAAAGTGGCTTTTAAGGCGCTTTTAATTGTCTCTTCGTTTGAGACTAATGGATGTAAAGATCGATTCAAACAGCATCATAAATTCATAGTTCAGGAGGATTATTTTAAAGCAACTGCACTTCAAGTCCACTCGCGCTGCATAACAGTATTTCTTAAACGCTTTAAAACAGACTCCTTTGTTGTGCGCATTAAATGCTATAGCTTTCACCCCGAAATTACTCTAGTTGCGTATAACGTACTTTAAATTAATAAACTTCGGTGTAAGAAAAGGATAACTCCACGTTTCAAAAACTGTCAGGACTCTCAAAAAAAAGTTTTTAAATTTTTAAACATTGTCTTTATTAGTACTTTGTTTTTTGGCTTCAACTTTACGTGAAGTAATCCTTAACCAGAGTTAACCCTAGCAGCATCGTCTCATCGGCCGATGATCCAATATGTCTCATCGGTCAAACAGAATCCGAGCAGCAAAATCCGACGAGTTTTGCTCGAAATACGATGAGATTTGGAGCAATTTACGAGCAGAACAGTACTGTGCCGATGAATTTCATCGGGAAACTTTATCGGAAGGATATCGTTTTCCGATGGAATATAGCTCGGCTTATTTTCATCGGGAAAGTTGATCGGAAGGATATCTCTTTCCGATGAAAAGTAGCTCATCGAAAACCGTGCTCGGATACTGATCGGAACGATGTCATCGTGCGTTACGGAATCAGTTTACGAGGAGTTCGATGATCGACCGAGCAGAATCCGATGAGTTGATGCTACTTGGGAAGTCTTACTTAGGACCCATTTTTTAAATGCTGATAAATCACCTTTCTTTGTTAAAATTGCTGACAAACATAATTTAAATTTAAATTTTACCTGGAAATTAATTTTTTCTTATTCCTTATGAATTAACTGATAACTGTTCAAAAAACTGGATCTAACTGAATCATAAATGAGGGAGATATCAGTTCATTAACTTTAGGTAAGTTTTATTTGTCGCATCTGCCTTATTTCTAACATCTTACGCCTGCGCAACCTTTTTATCCAATAGTATTGTATATATTTTAAATAGCGACGGCTTATTTATTTATTCTATTTTTTAAGGCGAGTTGAACTTCCATGCTTCGTACAAATTATGGAGAGCGATAAAAGTGATCATGAATTCCGATAAAAGTAATATTCAAATTCTTTTCATTGTTTTCTGCAATCCGTTGAGTCTTTTTTACTCCATTATGTCTTTTATGTATGATGTATGGTACAAGACAGTATTTTAAAAATTTTTGATTTTGCATTCCAAAATATTTAAATTATTATTTTATTTATTCCATCTTCGTTACACGATGTTCTCATAAAAAAATCCTGCATACTGTTCGTTTTAAGGGGAGAGAAACAAATTTAAATTAAGAAAAAAATTGAGTGACTCTTCGTGTAATGTGTGACGTGCGACAGTAAAAATGAGTGATCCATTTGAAAACTGGATTTTATGGAGCTCAAGAAATGTATACAAATTATTTAATGTACAAATACATAATACGAGGCGTATTTTTAAAGTAAGTACCGTTTTGGTGTAGATAAAAAACAGGCAGAGACATCTTTACAATTTTATTTTTAAATAAAAACCCGCACCTTGAACTACTTTTCTACATAATCGACACCAATATTAAGGCATTTATCACATCGTACTATCAGCTTCAAAATAACTCCACGGATTGAGAGTGCCGCCGACACATTGATGCATTCACGGTAATTCGTTTTTTTTTTTTGTTTTGTTTTTTTTTTTTACTGATAAAGGGTTAAAAGCTTTTGATATTCATCACGAAATTTCTTCAGTCTATAGTGAACACATTATGAGTGATGTTAGGGTTAGAAAGTGAAAAGACGTTTAAAGATGTTCTTTCTAATGTGCACGATGAGGAACGGAGTGGGATACAGATTTGGTGCAGAAGCAGCCCAGATCTAGCGTCCAGTGACTTCCACCTGTTTTTTGCACCTGAAGCAGCACTTCGGAGGCCAGCCACACGACAATGAATATGATGGTCAAAAGGACGGTAGTGCAGTGGCTGACAAAGCAGGCGGCAGATTTTTTTTGAAGAGGGGCTGCAAAAGCTGATTGTACGATATAAGAAAAAAAATTGGTGGAAATTATGTAGAAAGGTAGTTTAAGGTCTTGCTTTCATGTAAAAATAAAATTCCGAAGATATCTGTGCCTGATTTTTGGTGATACCAAACGGTACTTACTTTAAAAATACGCCTCGTATCAGTAGCTGCAAAAGTTTCGTTGGTTATTACACGAAGACTACTTCCTTAAAAAATTAAAAAAATAAAATTAAAATCAAAAAGTAAATAAATTAATTTAAAAAAAAACTGAAAAAATTAACTTATGAAATTAGGTTTTTAGTTAAATAAAAAAAAAGCCATCTGGTGAAATACGAAACCATTAATGCAAGTTAAACTAGCAAATTTAGATGAGTATAAAAAATGTTCAGGACTTTCTCTTTGATTTTTTTTAAATGATTAAAAAAGAAAACAAGATTTTCTCCGCGTTTTTCAGCATTTTACTTGCAATGGACATTTGAAGCAATATTATTTTTTACCTACTATTAATTTTTCGAGAGACGATAAAAGAGTGAGATATATCCGAATAAACGACATAAGGAGGTACGAGGTAACCAGGGATTGCTGTATGTACGAAAATTCTAGTTGAATTTCGACTGATGGCACTTACCCCATTTGTCTGCTGCTTTCATAGGCGAATACAAGGGATCGCCACTCTCTTGGCTAACTTTTCACCAGTAGTTTTTCGACATTGAAGTTCTAAAAATGCAATTTTATTCGAGCTTTAATAAAGTTGGAGGAAGGAGTTTTGAAACTCGCCCCCGAAAGTATTTCAAAATTGAAGTCCGAAACTTTTACGATCAATATTTATAAACCAGAGTGGAGACTAAAAAGTAACAAATATCAATCGCCCCTCCCTTGAAAAAATTCTGGATCCGAGCGTAGGCTGCTTTCATTCTTCAGTTGACCTTTGTTTCTTGAAGCAGCAACTCCCACTAGTAAAAATGAACTCTGAACATGAAATTATCAGCCCCCTCACTCACCGGAAACCAAGAGTCTATCCTTCGTCCACCCCTGCAACACCCCAACATCTGCCTCATCATCGTGACTTCATTCAATAAAAGATCGCCTGTCTGCGGAATACATAATGTCGGCAGAACAAGATGATATCTGGTAGGTAACAAGCCCCTGTGAGGGTGGCGGAAACGCCCACTTTCGCCCCAATAAATGTGCTAATGAGGGCGATGGACCGACCGGACACCGGGCTTGGGGAGAGGAGAAAAAGTGGAGGAGTGCGTTTAGGGGGTTCCTTTCATGGGCGCCGACTTTCATACAAACGGTCGATATAGCACGTAGCAATGATGCTGAAGAATTTGGTGTGTGTGGGTGTCGATCATAAAATACGTTGGAAGAGATATCTTTGAGATATTGCAATAAATGGAATCATTTTTCAACAAAAATATTAGCTGCATTAACCGGACGGGATATCTGGAAGATTGAGCCATTCTGTGGCAAAAAAAAAAGGAGTAACACTGCAAAAAATGAACTGTTGTTTTTACAGTACGAGTTGCATTCAAGTTCTAAGGACTCCGATATTTTTTTCTCCTGAGTAGAAAGACACAGAAACATGCGGATTGTTTTAAAATGAGCCTGCGTTCTTTATCAAAATATGACAGAGATGGCAACACTATGCGACAGATGGAATTTTAACGCCAGTCGCGGAGAATGAAAACTGTTTTCGATACTTAAAATCGCGCCGTTTTCCTTATTTGAACAGCGTGCAATCAATTGTTTTCTGAATTTGCGTGGTGTGACACCAATTGAAATTCATCGACAGTTGAAGGAGACATGTGGTGATGGAATTACGGATGTGTAGAAAGTACATTCGTGGGTGCGACAGTCACTCGGCGATACCCCAAAACAATTCTCTACACTTTCTCGATCATTTTGTCTTGTGCGAGCCCGAGGTTGTTTCGGTTTCGTTTTCACACGATGTTCTGACTTCATTAAACTGTCGCACCCACGAACGCACTTTCAACACATCCATAATTCCATCACTACATGTCTCCTTCAACTGTCGGTGAATTTCAATTGGTGTCACACCACGCAAATTCAGAAAATGAATGACTGCACGCTTTCAAGTAAGGAAAACGTCGCCATTTTAAGTATCGAAAACAGTTCTCATTCTCGCGACTAGCGTTAAAATTCCATCTGTCGCATAGTGTTGCCATCTCTGTCATATTTTGACAAAGAACGCAGGTTCATTTTAAAACAATCCGCATGTTTCTATGTCTTTCTAGTCAGGAGAAAAAAAGTCGGAGGCCTTAGAACTTTAATGCACCTCGTATAATACTGGCAGCCGAAGTTCCAATTTAAAACTAACATACACAGTAATAAACAGCAGTTTTACAGTTTCTTACTGTAAAGTTAGAAATTTTAAAGTTTATTGCCGTAGCTGTATAGCTGTATTATACTGTAAAAACAGCAGTATAATACTGGCAGCAGATGTTCCAGTTTAAAACCGTAAAATGCACGGTAATAAACTAAAATTAGCCATTTTAGTTTAGTACTGTAAAATGAGCAATCTAACAGCTTATTACTGTAAAATTAGCAATTTCCACAATTTACCACTTTAAAATTAGCTGTATTATACTGTAAAAACAGCATTCATTTTTTTACAGTGAAGATTACGTCGAAAAACTTCTAGCTTTTGTTCTTAAATAAGGAGTAAGTAAAACTAAAAATGTCCCTTGTAAAAAGACAAATTGCCTTTAAAGTTCCTTTTAATAATGATCCCAAACCATTCCGAATAAATTACTGCTAGCGGTTCCTTAAAATTATCAAATT
This sequence comes from Uloborus plumipes, assembly GCA_038373865.1. Classification (NCBI taxonomy): domain Eukaryota; kingdom Metazoa; phylum Arthropoda; class Arachnida; order Araneae; family Uloboridae; genus Uloborus; species Uloborus plumipes. The sequence goes on along the minus strand of JAXGGA010014381.1, from coordinate 22,388 downwards.
ATGGTCAAATCTTTAAATCATCAATTACATAAGGACAACAGTTTCCAAGTAGCATCAACTATCTCTTAAATTCCCTAGTAGAAAATGGTGGACTATTTCTAAAACCCATATTAAAAAATTGGTCAATAAACCTTCAAAATAAAAATTAAATGGCACATTTATGTAACATTTCTCAAATAATATCCTTAAAAAAAAGAAAAAAAAAACAAAGAAATAAACAAAGAAATCAAACATAAGTAATAAATGTAAGAACAGAAAGAACCAAATGTATAATATACAGAAATGTTAAGTGGACAAAGCAGACGATAAAAATACTTATTTCCAGTTCGCTAAAATGAATGTATTTAAGTTGACAAGATTTATATTTGTCTTCTACTCATTAGTCTAATGAAGTATTATTTCTTTACTAATTAATCATTGGAAGGATAAATATAGAGCAGTATTAAGGTTCAGTAGAGCGGACTTCTGGGCTCCATCCAACTGCAAATCATGTGTTATGGTAGGCACAGGATACGATAGAGGGCTTTTGAAGTGAGCCTGTTAAGTAAACTGGAAGCATTATTTCTTACGAGGAGAGATAATACTATTCTACATGCATCAATTATGCCTACTTACTAAACAATCACTTTGTGTTGGCATCAGATTTGTCCAATAACTACGTTTATAAAGTTATTTTTTTAAAAATCTATTCATTCTTTCCATGTATTTTCAAAGTGTAAAAATTTGTAGCTAAATAAAAATTGGTATTCTGGGAATGTTTTCGACATTTTTAAAGACTTAGTTTGAAATTCAGTGTTTCATTTCGTTATTTGTCAACCGTTCGACGTAGTATTTTGAGTTTTATTTCTTGCACCAATACACTCATTCGAATCAAACAAAGCAATATCGACTAGAGCAACATTTTAAATCTCTCTGTATATCTAAACTTATCTTTATACAACGTCCACCATCAAATATGAAGAATCAAACCTATCTACTCGAATATATAGTCATTATTTATCCAATCATTTTTATTCGACGCGACTGCTATTGAACAATTTCCTTCGATCCAGCTTCGAAAACTTCCACTCTGGTAAAAAGAATCCCGAGGTTCCTTCCACAACCCTCCATCGCCTGTTGGGGAAACAGGAAGGGAGTGTTGTTCCAGGGGAGGTAACGACCTGCCTGTTGTGACTGGGATGAGTGTAAGCACATCGTTGGATGCGAGGTAGCCATTACCTACCGCTGTAATAAAAGCGACTTAAGGAAGGGAAACCAGAGGAGTCATTTTCTTCAGCAAATGGGTGGTACATCCCCTAAGATGGAAAAACCACCCTGGATGATATACTTATCCTTAATGTGTTTGGGGGGATGTGTTTAGAGAGATAGAACCTCCTTTGGTAGAGCTACAGAAGACAAATATGTCCCTAAACTTCCTTTTAATGCAAACAATGTAGCATTTAATGTAATGGAGCTACATTGGAAAATAAATATTCAAAATGCTTTCAAATTCACTTTTAGGTCTTTTATAGATAGAGCTTGAATTTCAAGCTTGGAAACCAGAATCTTAAATGAACGCGAGAGGTATTTTAAATATTGGGTTTAAGTTGCCATATTCTAGAATTTGCATTGTTCTTGATGCTTTTTAAGAAATTGCCATTCTTCATCACATCAGGCTTGGTTTTGGTGGGCAAGTCACATAGCTAGGTTTAATATCAATGTTCATGTTACATAGATAAAAATAGTCAAATCACCATGCGAACATATTACAACTGTAACGACCTGTCACTCGCAAAAAAAAAATCTACCTTTTTCTTTCATAAAATATATTTTAATAATACTTGTAAATAGAGGGTAGTATGAAATAGTTTGGTAAAATTTAAAGGTTGTTTAAATCATTGAGAAGCTTCGTGAGTTCGGTTTCTTTTGTTGTTATGAAGCTTCTGGTCTTTTTCATTTTTCCTTTTCTCTCAGTAGATCTCCTAACTCTATTTTATACGGGGAGAAAATTGTTATGGAGGAAGATCTAGCTTTTTTTCCTCTATTTGACATCTTTTCTGGAGATGGCGGCGTATAGGTAGGACAAAATTTGATAATCTTGGCATATCAGGGACAACTTCGTCAGGATTTTCGGAACAAGAATATGGTTACATCGGTTATTATAGTACCTATGGATTCCATAATATCTGACGATATCTCGGAAAATTAATCTTTTCACATATGTACAAAACGATGTCAACTAGAAAACGGCAGTGCTATAAAATTAATCCCTTTGTTGTATATTATGCTTAAGATCACTGTTCACGTCATATGTGTACCAGTAGAATGAAAATTGGAAAACTTATCCGCAGAAACTTAAGGGGTTACAGTACCTTTCAAACAATTTTCTTAAATTTACGTGTAAAATGTAATTCTTTGAAATCTTTGTTTCCGCACTTATTTAACAATTAATAATTTATTTTCAAACATTGAAATTTTTGCGCATTTCTTTTTGAAAATTTGAAAAATTTAAGAAAATTTCAATTTTTTAAAAACCTTAAGGCTTTTTTTGTTTTTGCACTAATTTCAAAATTTCTTTTTGCTAAATGATCACAAGAATTACCCCTAAAAATATGTGCATTCATTTTCTTATATATTGATTTGAAAATATTTTGTGACTTTTTATGTAAAAAATTCTTAGAAAAATTTGTTTTTCGAGGTTTAACAAGCTCTAAAAATTTTAGTAATTTATGAAATGCTTATTCAATGAACAGTTTTGTTAAATATATTATCCTGACTGCAAAAAATATAACTTTAAAGTTGTATCTTTAATAGAAAAAATTCCTTAGCATTTCTAGTAACATACACGCATTTAAATCTGATCATCGAGAAAAAGCACTTTGAAGTTTTGCTTTTCTATTAAAACACATAGCATGCATGCCCTATAGGCTCTTATAACTTTTTAAATAATTTAGCTTGAGCAATGCTATTTTTTCCGAGTGTTTTAAATAACTTTTACTTTTGAAATAAGCAATAAAATTTTTTTTGGTCTTTTGGTCACTTTTGAGGTACTGTGGCCCCTTAAAAATCACAAAACAGTCTTTGTCCCTTTTTGAATAAAACAACGCCAACAAGCGTTCAACTCTTATTTCACCATGTCAGCGCTTTACACGTAGCTCATGATGTTCCCACGTGATAGCAGACCTAACCATAAAGGAAACCTCGGCGTTCCATATTTCTGGACTATGCCGTAATACCTTCTCTCCTTTACATTTTACATTCATATATAATCAAGCAAATGCAAATTTCGTTGAAAACTTCGATTTATTTTCATCTTCTTCTCACTGAAACACGTCTATACTCGACTGTAACCTTTCTTGGCGAAAACATCGTGACGTTTGCGTGATGTTAGCCTATGAAAAACGAGCTAGATAAAACGTCACAGCCTACTTGGCGAATTAGAGGAGATTGCTAACTGCTTGTGAGCTCTTATTGGCTTCTCCTGTAGTGACGTTGAGTGTGAAGTTAAGCTGCTTTCTAGTATAATGTAGACCTAAAATTGTTTTTTACTGCAGAAAAATAATAAAGAAATTTAAAAAAAAATCCGCCAAAGGAAAACATAACACGCATGCGATGATACAACACTGATTGAGATTTTGATAGGTTATACATGAGATAGATATAATATACCATGAATACCATTTTTTTAATTACAAAGAGAGTCGACTGCTGCACAGTATTAAATCAAATTAGTTTTGCTTCATAAAACTCATAAAATAGTGCTGTATTTATTTTTTTCTGAAATTAAATTTATCTATAACTCAGGCGCTTTCTTTCCGTTAACCTACCCTAACACCACACACAAACTCAGCGAAACAAGCTCCCAATCGATTTAGACTATAAATTATTTTAAATGTGCCTGGTGTAAACATTTAAATCAAATTTAAAAAAGTAGTATGTGTCTTTTTTATGTAAAGTGAAAATTATTAATGTGAAATAGATATAAAGTTCCTTTTGTCACAGTATTAGGTGTAATGTTTTAACATATCTTACCCATTAATAAACTTTTTACCAAGAACATTTTAAACTCAACACCCCCTCCTCCTTTTCAGTTTAAAAACCCAACAGAAGCGTTGCAGAACTCAATCATACAACAAGAAATTTTTCATACGCAAAATTTCGATCCTGAATGCGTTGAATAAAATTCTACTAATCGTGTAGTTTTGGACATCATTTCGAAGCTCTGGATCATACGAAGGCTTCTACAGAAGGAAGCATCTAAAATTTTGGATCCAAAAACGGCTAACTTGCATTTCAAAGAGAACGAAACTGTGTTTCAGGTCTGTTGCTTCATTGATATTTGACTATTTCTGTCTACATTCCTACATTCAATAATAAAAGGTTTCATTAATTTGCACACTGTAAAAAAAAAACTGCATTACTGCAAGAAAATCTCTAATAAACTGGACTTCCATGGATGTTTCTTCTGTAAAGCAATAACTGTAGTACTACTAAAAATTTCTAGAAGACTGAACTTCCACAAAGTTTTCTAGTAACGACACATCTGCATCTTAAGTTGTGCTATTAGTTTTACTTAAAAATAGGCTGCATCTCGTTACTAGAAGAGTTTATGGAATCCCAGTTTTTTAAAGGTTTTCTAGTAGTATAGCAGTTCATTCTTTGTAGTGTATTTAAATCAAGTGAGAAGAACTGAAAATTCTGCTGTTCTTGACAGGAAAAAGTTATTTTGTACTCTTCGTATCATTAAGCTCAATTTCCCTAATTGTTTCAAAAATTGTTATTTATTGAATTTCAGAGCTTCATTCTTTCTAACGCAGCGACAGAAGACATCAGTTTTTCAAAAACAGAGCCCAAACAAAACGGAGACACAAATCGTTCCAAATCGAGTTCCGATGATGCCATTATGAAAGCATCCGTCGATAAAATTTCGCCGAATCATGAAGATATAATAGAGTCCTTCATTTCCCTAATGTCGCGCTTTAAGGAAAGCACCTGTCTGTGTAGATCGTAAGCAGCACCCATACATGGATGGAAGGTGCTTAAATCCGATGACCCTCAAAATCGATAAGGTGGGATCGGCGTGCAGGGATAATATTCTCTGCGACCCCCTCCACCCTCGCGCTGATGGAAGATTTTTACTGCAAGGGGAAGGGAGAGGTTCCTTATGTCAGGGATATCAGTTAGGAGATGATTGTCGGTGCTTTTATTTGGGACATATACTTGTGTAGGGAGAGATGATCTTTGAGTCCGAGATAACTTAGATACACGATTTTTCTAATATTAACTACCCACTAGGGCCGTCCGAAATAAATAAATAAATAAATAGATTGGAAATTGTGTTCTCTTGACTATTATCGTAAATCCATACGTGTATCGCCAGAGATTGTCTTCTGAGTCCAAAATAATTTTCATACACAATTTCTCTGTTTGTAACTGTGCACGAGGGCAGGTCAAAAATAAAAATTTCATTTATCGTATTCTCCACAGCTTGTATTGTAACTCCATTTTTGTAACGTAAGATAACATGTCTGAGTCCAAGGTAGCTTTGATCCACAATTTTTCTATTTTTGACTGCCCACTATGGCGGTTCAAAATAAATAAATAAATAAATAAATTGGAAATTGTGTTTTCTTGAGTATTATCGTAACTCCATACGCATATCACCAGAGATTATCTTTGAGTCCAAAATAATTTTCATACATAATTTCTCTGTTCCTCAAAAATAAAAAAATCGGCTATCGTATTCTCTACAGCTTGTATTGTAACTCCATATCTGTAACGTAAAATAATATGTTTGAGTTCAAGATAACTTTGATCTACAATTTCTAAATTTTTAACTGCCCACTATGGCGTTCTAGAAATAAAAATTTTGAAAATAGTATTATCCACAATTTGTGTCGTAACCCCATACTTATACCGTAAGTGATTATTTTTGAGTTCAAGTCAACTTTGATCCTCATTTTCTGCATTTTCCCCTCGTAAACCGCAATCTCCCGACTTGTATCGTAACTGTATACCAGTATCATAAGAGATTATCTTTGAGCCCAAAATAACTTTGCTTCAAAATTTCTCTCGTTTTAACTACCCACTAATATCTTTTCAGTAGCGTTTGCTGTATATACTGCCATAGAATTTACAAAAAACTCTTAAAGTATCATATGGCTAACAAAAATTATGATAAAGATTACAAAAACCATGTTGTTGTTTCTTAAACAACTCGAGTGCCAGAGCTAATTTGGATAAATGATACCCGACTTAAGGCTACAATGAAGTATGAAAATCATTTTTTTCAATTTTGAAGATACAGTTCTGAATTTTTTATGAGTTTTAGACCCTTATGAGGGGAAGTAATATATAAAGTTTTGTTGTAAATTTCTGAATAGTTTTTGAAATACAGAGAATACTGTATTTTTTAATCGTAAATATTTGAACCGCAAAAACCACTCCATGCAGACCAATTTTTTTAAAAACTTGATTCTTTCAATTTTTCTAAATGCCTATTTCATCTTTAAAGAAAAGTTGGGGAGCAAAATTTCATTAACCACAATATTTAAGGAAAAATGTGTCAAAAACTGAGTTCTTGTTAAAATTTCCAATTTTTCTGAAAAACGTCAATAAAATTTGGATTTAAAGCTGATTTAAAAAACAAGAAATGAGAATACTGAAAATTTGCTCCCCAACTTTTTTTTATTTGTATATTTTGATCAAGCTGAAAAAAACTCAGAGTGATTAAACATATATTGAACTGCAGGGAGCATTTGGAAGATACGCATGAATTTAAATTTTACGATTCTGAGATATATGCATTTAAATGAAACATTTGGTTACAAATGTACTGACAGAATACTGAAAGAATAGCTTATAACTTCGGTAAAAATAGTACGAATTGAAAATTTTTTTTTGCTATGAATTACGCACAGTTGAGATTAATTTTAAGAAAAAACTAAAAATCAAAATTTTGGTCAATTTTTCGCATTTTAATACTCCATTGTAGCCTTAATGTAAATGTGTGTGTGCGGCTTCTGTTTATAAGACACCACTAAGATGATAAGTCCGAGCTGGCTCAGACAGCACATGATAGAAGTAAGCACCATCTATCAACATTTCGATGACTATGATCCCAATTAGGCAGTTGCGTATTTACACGTTTGGAGATTCTTTTGTCTGTCACAGAATGATGTAGAGCATTTATTATGTCCATTTTTGTATCCCTTTTAGGGTTCTTATATCCGTTTGGTGCCCGTCGCATTTGCTACACTTGCGAAATGGTAAATTCGACACTGCAACCAAAAGCATGATATTTTTTGGTTCAACACTTAACTTATTCCAAACTTATTTATTTCCAAACGCCTATTTTAAACCTACACAGAATGCTAAAAATCTTGTTCAAAATTAGTCTTTTTTGTGCCGCTCATTTTTTCTGTTCAAAACTTACTTAAAGTTTTATTGTTCTGCATAATTTAGAACAATTAACCTGAAACAAACTTCGCATAGTGTATTTATATATCACAAAACAGTTTTTTTCTCCAGAAAGTACTTCCTGTATATTTCCCTTAAATAATCCAAAAACTATCACCATTCCTCAACAGAAAAAATATGTAATAATATCCTCCGCAAAGAATATTTTTCAACACCGAACACGAGAAACGGGAATTTCGAAAGAGTCAAGCACACGCCTTCAAATATTTCAAGAATGTCTGCTCCACTATGCGTATGGGGAAAAAAAATACCTCCTTAAAAATATATCAAAATCCCTTGAGCGGAAAAAATGAATTAAAAAATACCCGCTTATAAAATTTACGGCTTAAAGACTGCTTCCCCCTCAACTGAGAGTCATTCCTTAGGCTCTCCCTCTCTTCCTTCGAGAGCAGATTAAAAGTAGAAGGGGTCTGGAGTGCCAGACGAACATCCCTAAGTAGAAGGTATCAGAACCTCTAATTGGCCTCTCTTAGATTTATGAATGGAGGCCCACCCTTTTGCTGGGAGAGATTTTTCTTAAATCACTTCCGTCTTACACGTACGGATCGACTTGAACTTGGTTGAAACATTGAAGCAAAACTGCTATGAGTGTCTGGTATTGAACGGTTTGTTGCACAGAGCTAGTCTTAAAGCCATAGAAGATTTATTAAAATTGGTATTCGTTATAGATTCTTTTACTTTGATTTGAGTTTTTATTTATAAAAACTATGTAAAATAATCCAATAGTTTGAGCATATATGTAAAAAATGGATAGCAACTTAAAATAAGAAGAATATTCAATGCCGAGATTAATTAAAAAGGATAAAACTTATTCTGATGTGGTTGGCAGAGGTCAAAAAGACCCAAAAAGCATGAAAAATACAATTCGGAGACAATATAGCATGATACAAATTTCTTTGGCATCGAATTGTTAGGGAGACTTTAGTCCAGCATGAACCTTAGAGCCAGAGGGTTAGAAGCTAATTCATAACGTAAGCTCGATTGCACGTAAAGGACACCATAAATCTTCAATTATTTGTAAACAAAATATGTGTAGAGATTACGTTACTCTTCTCAAGTTCTAAACACTCCAACAAGGAAGCAGGAGAGAGCCTAAAAAATTTAAACGAAAGAGTTTCTGCCCGTCGAAAAAAGGAATTAGAGTCGTAAGGTGTACACCAACTTACGACTCTACTGATTGTGATTTAGACTCTTCTACTCCCTCTGATGGAACGAGTACATCAGAGGGATAGCTTATTGTATGTCATGGGTGGGTCAGAGAAGTTTTGCAAAATATGATTCGAAGATTTCTGAGTTAATTTTTGAGAATGTTTGTCAAATCATCATTTGAAGTTAATGGACCAGCGGTAGCTTCCTTTGCAAGAATTTCAGAAATTTTCTTCCCATAGAATCATGTATAAAATAGAAACTACTGAAAATAAATCTCCTATTGCCCATATTGTAGTTTAAGGGTATATACAGGGTGAGTTTGATCGAATCTGCCATACGAAAACGGGTGATAGAAGAGCCCAAGTGGAGTATAGAACCACCCATTAGTGGTACCAATTCTTAACCGCAACCGAACAATATTATATTTAAGAAAAATCCACAAAAAAACAAAATTTTGAGGAAAAGACCAATTTCTGAACTTCCGGTCGAACCTACATACAAAATAAGTACATATTAGGAAAGAACAGACAAAATCCTTTAAAATGACACTTTTTTCATCAAGATAGTCGCACTTCACAGTGAGTTACAAGCTTTCAAACACTAGAAACACTCAAAAATGAAATTTCATCAAACTTTTCAGTCAAAAATTTCAGAAACAACCGTATGAGCTACAACCGGTCAAATGCACTAAAAACTTTCCCATTTCACTAGCTTTCAGATGATACAACAGAAAATCATATTGGGCTTCAAGTTCAGCAGGTATTCTGGCTTTTGTTTGAAACAGTATGAAAATCGTCCTTTGTCAGAATATGGAAACCAGCAAAGAGTCAGACTCTTATGTTCTAAATTTTCTATTTCATGTAAGTGTACTGGTTTATTTATTCAAGAAAAGGAAAATTTTATAACTAAATATTAAATTGTAACACTTTATTAAATTAATAATCACAAGAGAAGATAACAACACGTAGAATCAAACGCAGCATTACTTTAACGCTCTTTTCACAAAAAAAAAAAAAAAAAATCAAAATTAAATGAATTACACTAACATCTAGTATAAGTACATTTACAAGTAAGCAATCCTCAAAATTTCCCAGAGCTACTGGAATTATCATCCCCCACACCGAATAGATGCCCTTGGCCTTTTAAGAGCGAGAACTACCGTCGCTCTCTATGAAATTTCATTTCATAGAGTCCATTCATCCTGTCATTTGGGTCCTATTCCTTCGTCACCTAGATCACCAGACCTGACGCCAGTGAACTTCTTTGTTTGGGGATTCTTGAAACAAGCAGTTTACTGCTCAGATGCAACCAGTTTGCAGGACTTGCGCATTTGGCTTGATGGAGTAGTAGCAAAAGTGAGAAATGAAATTTCATTGAAAGCGACGGTAGTTTTTGCTCTTAAAAGGCCAAGGGCATCTATCCAGAGTGGAGGATGATAATTTCAGTAGCTGTGTCAAATTTTGAGGATTGTTTACATGTAAATGTACTCATAGATGTTATTGTAACTCATTTAATTTTGAGTTTTTCTTTGTGAATAGCGCGTTAAAGTAATGCTTCCTTTGTTTCTACGTGTTGTCATCTTCTGTTGTGATTATTAACTGAGTAAAGAGTTACAATTTAATATTTAGTTATAAAATTTTCCTTTTCTTGAATAAATAAACCAGTACACTTACATGAAATAGAAAATTTAGAACATAAAAGTCTGACTCTTTGCTGGTTTCCATATTCTGACGAAGGACGATTTTCATACTGTTTCAAACAAAAGCTAGAATATCTGCTGAACTTGAAGCCCAATATGATTTTCTGTTGTATCATCTGAAAGCTAGTGAAATGGGAAAGTTTTTGGTGCATTTGACCGGTTGTAGCTCATATGGTTGTTTCTGAAATTTTTGACTGAAAAGTTTGATGAAATTTCATTTTTGAGTGTTTCCAGTGTTTGAAAGCTTGTAACTCACTGTAAAGTGCGATTATCTTGATGAAAAAAGTGTCATTTTAAAGGATTTTGTCTGCTCTTTCCCAATATGTACTTATTTTGTATGTAGGTCTGACAGGAAGTTCAGAAATTGGTCTTTTTCTCAAAATTTTGTTTTTTTGCGCTTAAATATAATATTACCCGGTTACGGTTAAGAATTGATACCGCTAATGGGTGATTCTATACTCCACTTGGGTTCTTTTATCACCCCTTTTCGTATGGCAGATTCGATCAAACTCACCCTGTATAATAATGTTGCATATTCCAGAATAAAGTTGATTCTAGTTCTAACCGGATTATTTTTTATCCAAATCTGACAAAGTTATACTAACTGAGTTTTCTTTCATCCTAAAACACATACATGTTATTTTTTGCAATGCTGCCTTACTTTAGAACTGATGCAGTATTTCTGACACATCTTTTTTCTCCATTTTGATGAGTGAAGAATTCCATCATATGCACATAGAGCCAAGAAGTATATGGAAGCGAATCTTTTGTTGCAAATCAGGACGGAGCTTCAAATCTATACAAGGGTTCAAAAAGTAAGGGCCGTTTGGTCACAGAAAAAAATATACTCATAAGAAAATAAAATTAATGTCATATTTAGTTAGGTACAAACTTACTTTAATTCTCTACATAATTGCCGTTCACTTCTAAGCATTTTTCGTACTGCTGCATCAGCTTCTTTAACCCCTCTGCGTAGAAACTTGCCGCCTGAGAGTTGAACCAGTTGGCAAGCGTTTTTGAGTCCCTCTTCAGTTTCAAAAGGTTGTCTACATAGCCGCTGTTTAAAGTGTAAGAGGAAGTAGTCACCAGGTGCAAGATCGGGACTGTACGGTGGGTGGTCAAAAAGTTCTCTACGAAAATCTTAAATTTTCTCCTTGGTTTTGGCAGCAGTGCGAGGATGCGCGTTATCGGGGAGGAACATTATGCCTGATGACAATTTCCCACGGCGTTTGTTTTGGATAGCAAGCCTTAATTTGTCGCCGAATCACAGAATGCAATTCACAGTTGGCGGGATCAACGATTTTCGTGGCCATTGTTCTTTGCATTCACGGACTATCATACGACTTCAGAAATGAAATAAATGCCGCTGTAGCTTCACAATGAGTTCAGTTAATGGCCCAGCAGTAGTAAAACTGTGCTTCGAAATGCCATTATTTAAATACAAGCAAACGGCCCTTACTTTTTGAACGTGCCTCGTATTTCTTGGGGGGGGGGGGGCAGAAGGAAGGTTTTACAAACAGTCTGTAGTTGCTTAAATTCTTGTTTTGCCTAAATCGATTATGGTTAGATTACTTTGAAATTACCACAAAACCAAAAGAACCATTTCTTGAAATGATGCAGGTAGACATCTAAGCCCCCCCCCCTCCTCCACCCAGGACTACACTCCGTTGCTCAGGTAAATATTCGAACTCGGGTTGGCGATTCCATCATATGCAAAGCAGTCCCTTCCATTTCCGATTTGTTCTTGCGTGGAATCCTCAGCTTTCTTCTCCCCAAAAACGAAAGGTTCCACGCTCCCCTGTTCTAAGTAACAAATCGACGCCCACCCCCTGCTTTTATTGTAGAACACACTTGCTCGTTATTTATAACCTTTCTCTCGGTTTTTTATCCCTCGTTTCGAGAGTTTCCGAATGTGTTGAAAGGCGGGCGATTCGCGCTTTTGTTCGAAGGAACACGGAATCTTTAGAATTGTGCGGGGAGATGAAGAAAAAAATCCTTCCACTCATTCTTTCTCTTAGTTCTTTCGGATGAAATAGAGCCCAGCGAAGCGAGGATGATGCACAGTTTTTCTTTTTTGGAATTTGCTTAATGAGACGTGTTATGTAAGACGAAGTATATTTAGATTTATCTTAGGGTAGTTGATTATGAAAAATTGGAAAGATGTAAAAAACGTAGTACAGGAGTGGAACAGTTATCGAGAATGTTTTTCTCCGCCCATAAACATAAATTGCTTCTCACTGTCTCTCTCTCTTTCTCTTTCTCGTATATATGCATACGTATTATTTGCTTCAGAACTAGAAAATGAATATATAATCAGAAATTCTGATTTCATTTCGTTATGGTCAAGGGTTGTACATCACTGCAGTACTTTTTTTTCCAGTGAATTCGACAATCGTACAAATGGAAAATGCTATTCTACGACTAAAATAATTCATATAACACTTCATTACCAAAATAAATATGCTGCCAGATGGCTCTTGCTTTGATCTTCTATGGAACAAAAAAAAATTGCAAACCAATACTTATTGTTGTCATTACTTGACACTTATTTTATGAAATTCAAGTAATGCTATATTTTACAGTGGTAGACTGTAAAATTGCTAACTTTAGAGTAATAAACTGTGAAATTGCTAGTTTTAGTTTATTACTGTGCATTTTACATTTTTAGAACTGGAACCTCTACTGCCAGTATTATACTGTAAAACCAGCAGCTTATTTTTTGCAGTGTGAGAAAATTCTGGGATGCATAGAAGTTTTAAAGGTATTACTTAACAACTGATCCCCTATTAGTCATTGATTTTTTGGAAGGCAACAGTCTTCTGGAGTTGATCCGAATTATGTCAAATCTTTAAAGAGGATAAGCAACAACAACATGTTTGGCATAATAAGCTAGGGGTCCGACTTAGCTTAACTTCTACGTATAGACGTATATTAATAACTAGTGTCAGAGATATACAGTTAAATGTAGATATAGATTGATATATGTTGAAAATATAGAGATAAAATGAATAGAGAGATGTACAGAAATACAGACATTGATTAGAATAGTTTTTATACAGCCGCCAATTTTATTTAAGAAGTTACTAAAGGCGGTATTCTTTACGGAAAAGACGCTGTTCTTCGTGTCGTGTCATAGTAATTACTTTGTAGATATGAAGTGCTATTGCCTCGGGAGGTGAAGTAAAAAGGTGAATGTTGTAAAAAAATGATTTGCAAAAAGTTGATCAATATAGACGCTGAAGGCTGCAAGAGTATAATAATGCTACGTAAGAAGAAAGCGGAAAGAAAATGCTAATTTTAATGCTAGAGTAATATTTTTTAGATAAATTCATTTTACTTTACTTTATTAGCAGTAAAGGTTAAAAACGCTGACATTCCTTTTAAGCCGTTTCTCGCTCGTGAGTACATAAAATTTTCCATTAGCTTTCTTTATTGAGAAGAAGTGTAGATTTTCTTTTTTGAAGAGTTTTCCGATAATTTCATAGTAATTAAAATTCTATTACTATGGTCATTAAAGCATTTATGACTTTTACTTATCTTTTGGAGTCGCTATGCGTGCTACCTTGCAGAATTTAAGTTTATGAAATGAAATATATTTTTAAAATTTCTAAAGTCTGAAAGACTACTAGATGCTCTTCTGGTTTATGTTGAAAATATTCGTTTTCACTTTAATACGTTAAAGCTAATATTTTCCTATCAGAAAAGTAAGATCTACGCAATTAACGCTTAGGAGGATTACCCCCACGTACTTTTCCTTTTTTATGAAACTGAAGAGAGAAAAAAAAGCAACTTTTGAAGCCAGTGTCAAATAAGATCACGATTTCTTATCTATCTTTTTATCCAATTACTTGTAATATTTGATTCATCATGACCTGAAACAGTTCATAATGACAATACTTCAGCATGCATTTTCTGATTGGTTTTCACAAATGCCCTACTAAAAAACTTACTAGCTATTCAAAATTTAAACATTGTATGCCAAGGAATCTCAACTGCTAATGCGGCTGTGGTCTCGGTCACAAGGAATATTCAACCGATATGTGAAAATGTTTCCAGTTACGTCAAAAATGTTCTCCTAATGCAAAATAAATAGATAAAAAGAAACTATGCAATACACCGCCAACTCGGCTATTTCGATCTATGGACGGCCTTACGTGCTAATTATGCACTCATCAGTATGGAATACGACACTGCAGTCCATGGATCGAAATAGCCGAGTTGACGGTGTATTGCATGTTCCTGCCTTAGCCCTTGCTTAGGGGCGGTTATTGCTTTATAAAAAGAAACTAGTTAAACCAGAAAATTAAAGCAAATGTATTGCTAAAAAAACAATACATTGTGCCTTAATTTCCTGGTTACTTTTCATAATTTTCTATGACTTTTCTTAAAGGTTCAATTAAAAAGGTGCGCCCATTATACAATAATTGACGATCTTTATATTTAAAGTTTATTTTAAGCAAATTGTACTAAAATTTTAAAAATATGTAATAGGTCTTTAATACCTAACAAAGATTGATTTGTCCTATTTTATTTAATGACTTTTAAATAAAGACGGTCCACAAAACGTTTTTAAATGTTTTCAATCCGCCGATCAAAAGATCTATAAAATCACTAACATAGATACAGTATCAAAAAGTCAAAATATGTTCAAAATATTTTTTTTCAAATTGCTAACTTCTTCAACAGTTTTCTTGTTCAATAGCCTCAACTACTTCTTACATGAGCATCAGCTTTCTTCGGCGATTCTAGCAATTAACTTAAATGTTATTTTCTCCATTAAATTGTCACAGCTCTATCATCCATTTGTCTTTTTCGCCGAAACTTTAGCAATTAGCCTAATCTTCCGCCGTTCGCGCTTCAGCTCATCTTCTTTGAAAGCTGCTGCTAATCTGTTGAGCTGCTTAGCAATTACGAAGTACATTTCAGGATATTGATAACTGGTATTAAATGAGGTTCTCTCCATTTTCGTTGGGCTTCAATCGTTGAAAGTTTCATTGAAACAATTTATTGCTTAGTAAAAGAGTTTTATTGTTGGATCACAGATACTCAATTAATTGTTTTAAAGAACAGGGAAAGAAGAAGTGAAATAAAGGAGTTGATATGAAGTTTAGCGATTTATAATTTTGTCTCAAAATCTAGAAATAGAGCTGCTTTTTTTTTTTTTTTTTTCGAGCCTTGACAAATTTATATTTGCTCTTTTTTGAACCTCAAACGTCGTGTAGCCCCTCTTCGAGAATGGCAGTCAGCCAACGTGGTGTGTCTCGGTGCTTCACTTCTCAGGACCTGCACATCGGCCCCTACAGGTGGCCCATGCAGGACATCGTGGCACAGTACTGGCACATTTGCTGAGTTTTTGAGTCACCAATATGTAGCGTGCGGATGCTCTTTTTCCTTTCAGGGCTTGATTCAGGTAAAGTTAAAAATGCAAGACAACGTGTCTACAAGTACAAATAAAAGGTTAAAAAGAGTTAGAAAACTATCAGATAGCTATTTCGGGGCTATTATTAATGAAGCCCCATCATCATTGCAAAAAGATGATGGTTCACTGACACCAGTCAAGTCAACCTACTTGACTGGTGTCACTTGACTGGTGTCAGTGAACCATCATCTTTTTGCACTGATGATGGGGCTTCATTCATAATAGCCCCGAAATAGCTATCTGCTAGAGTTTTCTAACTCTTTTTAACCTTTTATTTGTACTTGTAGACACGTTGTCTTGCATTTTTAACTTCATCAATTGTACAAAGGTTTCGACTGCTTTTCTTACAAATTGATTCAGGTATCTTCCTGATGGTAATCCAGAACTTTAACCACTGAGTCAAAATGACTTTAAGGCTCGTTGTAACGTTGGGTTATGTGCTCTCAGATGTATGCCAAATGTTTTAGTTTATCGCAATTCGTCATAACGAAAAACATGTTTTTTTTTTCTTTTTTGAATTTGAGGTGTCAAAATTCAAATTATAGTATGAATTGCAGAAAAAATCTTGAGTGAAAGAATTCATTTATTTAGTTATTAATTTGTCTGCTGATTGAAGTTTATCTTTTCTTTTCTTTTTTCTTTTTATTTGTCTAACTTAAAATGGCAGCTAAAAGGAAAATATATATACAGATTAAAAATAAACAAGAAGTTCTGTCAAGAGCTAAACTAGCCTACTTTTCCGTACATCGACATCGGCATTCTAGCCTCTGATCAATATTCTCTTGAATATCTGAAACTGAAAATTATGTTGAACATGCCTTTGTAGCACTTAAAGCTGATTTCTAAAAGCAAAATATACCCCTCTCATCAGATGAAATGGACACATAAAAAGTAAATAAACGAGTAAATAAATTTTTGTCGCACCTTTTAAAGAATGTAACTGTTATAGTTCTTCCGTAGAAAAATTTCACAATCGTTTTCAAAAGAAAAAAAAATTAATAAATAAAATAAAAGTACAAAACACATTTTATCAAAGAAAGAAAAAAAAAAACCTCGTTCGTTAATAAAATGTCTCGACTTTTATTTTTAATCTGTTGCCAGTTGATAAATATAAATAAAGAATAAAATGCTCTCGTGAATGAAAAATTTTTGTAAACAAAAAAAATCGTCTACCAAAAAAAAAAAAAAATAAATAATTAAATAAAAATAATAATAATAAATTAAACAAAAAAAATGAATAAATAAACAAAAAATCGTCTGCCCAGTCAGTCATTTTTTTCTGAGCCTACATTTCCGCCATGCTTGCGGAGTCGGAGTCGGAATCAGAGTCCTCACAGAAGATTTTTCAGAAAAGTACTTTACATACATTTTTTTATCAAAACCGTTTTCTTACAAAGTTTGTTTGAAGGAAATCCGCCTTTAAGTTCAGAATCAACATTCAATTTAAATTTCCCAGTAGGCGCTCATGTTAAATTTTTTTCTGAACGGTTCATCATTGAACGAAAAATGGTTCAAATTGAAAAGTGAAACATGGGAATGAGTCTCTCCGAGATCTTTCGAACAAAAAAAGTTTATTCAATTCGGATGGTTCACTTAAAAGTTATTAGGTGGAGAAAGGTTGCTTGAACGGTTCAATGTTGAACGAAAAAATGTTCAAATTGAAAATTTAAATACGGTAATGAAGTATCCTTGCCGAGATCTTTCGAACAAAAAAAAGTTTGTTTAAATCGGACTGTTCACTCAAAAGTTATTAGGGGTGAGAGCTTGTTTGAACGGTTCAATGTTGAACGAAAAATTGTTCAAATCGAAAATTTAAAAACGGGAATGCAGTATTCTTGATAAGATCTTTCGAACAAAAAAAAGTTTATTCAATTCGGACGGTTCACTTAAAAGTTATTAGGTGAGGAAAGGTTGCTTGAACGGTTCAATGTTGAACCAAAAATGTTCAAATTTAAAATTTAAATACGGTAATAAAGTATCCTTGCCGAGATGCTTCGAACAAAAAAAAAATTGTTTAAATCGGACTGTTCACTCAAAAGTTATTAGGGGTGACAGCTTGTTTGAACGGTTCAATGTTGAGCGAAAAATTGTTCAAATCGAAAATGTAGATACGGGAATAAAGTATCCTTGAAAAGATCTTTCGAACAAAAAAAAAGTTTGTTCAAATCGAACTGTTAACTAAAAAGTTAATATCGCGGGACAGGTTGTTTGAACGGCTCAAAGTTGAACCAAAAATTGTTCAAATCGAAAAATCAAATATGGGAATGAGCTGTACTCGCCGAGATCTTTCCAACAAAAAAAAAATCATTCAAATCGGAATGTTCATTCAAAAGTTATTAGGGGGGGGGACGACAGACAGACAGACCGACAGACCGACCGACCGACCGACCGACCGACACACAAATTCCCCATCTCAATACCCTACTTTCAAATTTTTAATTTTTCGATATTTATTTATTTATTTATTTATTTATTTTTTTTTTGTTTCTTTTTGACTTTGTTTTGGACTTGGCGATATTTTTTAGATGCATTAAGCCACTTTTAATACTTTTTTTGTCTCTTTTATTTTTAACGGGAAAGTAGGCTAAAAACGAGCGATTGGGAAACATGCTACTCCGAAACTGTTTTCAGCACTTGCTTATTAAAATAATCAATGGTTGCGTGTGTTTTAATTGTGGCCCTATATTTTTTCACGTGCCGTTTAACCATTTCATGCTCTTTTACCGTTTATTATCTGGTGTAGTTATTTAGAACATTTCACACTTGCAGAATGCATATGTCTCAAGGAAATTACATATGCCTCTATTTCTTCAAGTTAAATTAAACTTTTTGTAGACTGTTCATTTTGACATTCTCTGCATCTGGTCACATTTTTCAAAGTAAAAAAGGTTTGAGCTTTTGCCCCTTAGTAACAGTCACACGGGAATCTTCTTTAGTGACTGACGCGCAAAACTTTGCTTTCATTGTAAAGCACGTCAGCAATATTTCTTCAATATTTGTACTTTAATAACACCGTTTTTCATTTATATACATGTATTCAGAAGTCATGACGGTGATTAGTGCGAGAAAAAAGTACAACTGAAGACAGTTAAATGTATGGGATAATTTGAATTTCTACAGAATTTTAGAATTGACTGTGTTTTTATGGATATAAAACAAATAAAACTCTTTTAAAAATCAGGAGAGGGACAATCGAGGATCGAAATATTTTGTTAGAGAAACATATTTTTTTAACAATGACAAATAAAAAAATGTTTTCTGTTTGGATATGGGTTCCCAGGTGGCTCCTCTTTCAGATTGGCTCTCAGACCAACGTCTCGCATCCCGGTGCTCCATCTCCTTGGACTTGCTCACCGGCCCCTGCCCATTCCCCATGCAGGACATGTGGCGAAGGAGCATACACAGTACACACACACATAAACACCTGTTGCAATTCGTCATTGCGAAAAACATAATTTGAATTCGAGATGTCAAAATTCAAATTCTTTTATTATTATTATCTACTTATATTAAAAACTGAGTATCTTTCTATCTTTCTATGTCACGCTTCTTTCTCCTGAACGCCACTGAACTGAAAGTCGAACCAGGTACCGATAGATAGGTAATTTTTCAGGCTTCATTAGTTTCAATCTATATAATTATACGATTTCAATTAACGAAGATATCAATTAATAAGTAGTCAAATTTAAAGCGATTAAGCCTGATAAATGATTAAATATGAAATCCATTGTTGAAACGTGGTTGCTATGAAACAGTGATAACAATGATAATGAGAATTTTGAATAAAGGCTTAACTAAATCAAACACGGAACTCATAAGCGGGCCACTTACGTAGTATTTTTATCGCTAGCTACTTGTAATATTTTGAAACATTAATTTGTTGAAAAGCCATCTATCTACTTATATTAAAAACTGAGTATCTTTCTAACTATCTTTCTTTCTAACTATCTTTCTTTCTTTCTATCTTTCTTTCTATCTATGTCACGCTTCTTTCTCCTGAATGCCACTGAACTGAAAGTCGAACCAGGTACCGATAGATTGGTAATTTTTCAGGCTTCATTAGTTTCAATTTATATAATTATACGATTTTAATTAGCGAAGATATCAATTAATAAGTAGTCAAATTTAAAGCGATTAAACCTAATAAATGATTAAATATGAAATCCATTGTTGCATTGCCAAACGTGGTTGCTATGAAACAGTAATAAAAATGATAATGAGAATTTTGAATGAAGGCTTAACTAAATCAAACACGAAACTCATAAGCGGGCCACTTACATAGTATTTTTATCGCTAGCTACTTGTAATATTTTGAAACATTCATTTGTTGAAAAGCCATCTACTTATATTAAAAACTGAGTATCTATGTCTGCTTTTTTCCTTTGAGCGAGCTGAACTTACTGAAACTTTCCTCACCATCTTGAAGGCGCGAAGCATCTCAATAATTGGAATGATTTTTTTATGTAGGAAAAAAGTAAAGGCGTGAAACGCCTGTTAGCGAGCCGCCTTGGCGGGGAGTACTTTCTTGAAATTTTCCTCACTACTTTCAGGGCACGAAGTGCCCGTGCAACGCCGAGCCACGTGCGTGATATGTCTTGAAATCGAATGAACATTAAATTATATCAAATAATATAACTTCAGAATGAGGTAAAAGTTAGAGAACGGGGACGTTATACATCTTATGCATCAACATGCCGCAGGAAGCTAATCTAGCTGCCCTGGCAGCTAGTTATTTTTATTTCTCGCACTTTAGACTGCATTTAGAGATAAGTCGCTGGTAGGTTCATTAATTAGGTTATTGAAAGAGACATTATTCTGATTATGATGTCTGTAAGTGAATTGCTTCCATTATAAGTTACGCTAAATGAATCTTTGTTTTGTTGCTGTTAATTTAACCTATAGGAAAATGAAGAAAATAAATACCTTTGTGCGATAGATGTAAAGTATAAATCCAACGTTAAAAATGCATAATATATTTGTGCATTTTTAACGTTGGATTTATACTTTACTATAGGGAAATCTTTCAGAACCGAAAACAATCCTTCTTTTGCAAATTATTACACAAGCTTACAATCTTAAATTACCTCGAAGACATTAAAAACACTGTAATTGTTTTCATAATAAATGAAACCTATTCAGTAGCTTCTGTTTTGCTTTGTCAGCTGAACGCTTTGGAAGATTTCCGACAAGATTCGCGTGAAAAGATTTAAATTTCGGAGTTCTGTGTCCACTTCCTGTCATTAGTACTGTATATTCTACGGGACTTCACATCCTGCTACGAAATATTTTGTTTCTCCAGAATTTGGTTCACACTGCGTCAATTATCTTGAGTTTAAAGTTGATTCAGTTTTGAGTAATTTAAAACTTTGCATCAATAAATGATAAAGTAAAATAAATAAAAAAAACTAGAATGTCTGCAGGAGCCGAGCATTTGATCATAAAGTCCACTTGCGTTGAAGCATTTATAGACAATCATAAAAATCTATATGTATACCGAAACTAATGTTTGAGCATTTGTTTGTATGTATCTTCCGTATACACATCCATAGTTTAAGTCTGACATGCTGCATTTTTTGTACAGAGATACTTAGATGTCATGGAACTCGTACAGAGAATTTCTAAAATTTAAAAAAGTTTTGAAGTATTCTAAATTTAATTTTTTGATTCATAAAACTGTTTTTGTTTACACAATTTTTTTTCATTGTTTTGAAATTTATACAACGTTATAGCTCATAAAAAGTACACTAGAAGAAGTTTTTTGAATTTGAGTGCTAATTAGAACTTAGAATATTCATTTCTAACTAATAAACTTGCAAAGTTTCAACTCAAGTTGCCTCAGGCTATCAGCAAACAGTAATGCAACATACCAAATGGAAAATTGAAATATAGTGTAAGAAATGAGTTATGTTATGTCGAAACGAAATGTTTCAATTCTATTAAAAAGCTTTTTTGAAATTGTACCCAAACGGTGAAGGTGAATTTTCCCTCTTTCCTATGTACGCAGAATTGTTTTTTTTTTATTTTCCTTGAGAAATGTGGCATCAATTTAGATACCTGGGCAATGCCTGGTAAGAAGCTAGCATGGAAACAAAATCTGTTGAATTGCTATTAACAAACCTCTCATTTGATTCGGGCTAAAAGAATCGAGTATCATTTTGTCACATTTGTAGTCAACGTGCATTCAAGTTTTTCTTCTTTTCTGTCAACCGACCATGGCTCTCAAATCACAAACAAGGGGAAATCTTCTTCTTCCGGCGAAAGAACACACGATTGTGACACTCTCCAAACTGTCATCCGAGCCCTTCGCACTTCCTCTTTTTCTTCTCCAT
This sequence comes from Uloborus plumipes, assembly GCA_038373865.1. Classification (NCBI taxonomy): domain Eukaryota; kingdom Metazoa; phylum Arthropoda; class Arachnida; order Araneae; family Uloboridae; genus Uloborus; species Uloborus plumipes. The sequence goes on along the minus strand of JAXGGA010014381.1, from coordinate 334 downwards.
GTGGCTCTCTGCTATAAAAAGCAAAACGCCAAGTGAGGGGGACATTCCGGGGTTTATTTCGAGGGGGTGCATCCCAGAATGTCTAGTGTGGTGTAATTTTCGAAAAGGGGGGCGGGGGGGGGGGACTCACCTGCCACGCGCGGTACACATCATTCCGCGGCTACGGAATCTACGCGACATGGAGAGGATGCGGAGCAGACAAGTAGTGGAAGAGGAAGGTTGCCAGGCTTGGCGATAATCGCTCTGCTATGTAGCTTATTGATTGCGTCAGAGCGATCTAGTATTTTCTTACGAGGAATCGTTTTAAATATCAACGCAATGGTGACTAATCGTG
>JAXGGA010014380.1:0-32316 GCA_038373865.1 Uloborus plumipes | reverse complement strand
AGACTTAGTCATTAAAACTGCGCTTTTCTTCAGTAGAAAAATTTTGCATCTCTGGCATTAACGACTAGAAAAGTTTAATAAAAAAAATCTTTCTCCCTTGCATTCTCTTTAAACTCCATTGTTTTTTGTTTTTGTGTTTTCAATATTTGCTAGTCTCTTGGGCGTAAGAGCCACTGTTCAGACTGTTTCCATTTTTTTTTTTGCTGAGGAGTAACAGACTAGGGAGGTCACGATGGCATTCGATTTTCAGCAGATCTGGATGGCTGATGTCTTCGTCCAACTCTTTGCCACTAGGAGTTTAAGGCCTTTCTGGTACATTTTCCGGGACACTGCAAGTGAAAGAAACTGAGTTTTCAAATTATAGCTCTGTATCGTCCAGTTGGTTATACAATTCAGCTGAAATGTAATTAACTTGAATTTCTTGCATTTTGTGGACTTTATCTGACATTACTAGTTTGCCTGCAAAAAAAGAAAAAAATATCTATTTTTGCCGTTTCAATAGATCCAGGAAAGGTTGAAACATTGTGCTCGAAATTGTTACAGCACACAGGGGAAAAACTTTAAGTCACCGTTATTTTGTCACCATTATTCTATGTTAGACCTGTGTCGCATAAATAGTGGAGTTCTTTGACAAACGGTTTTAAGTATGTTTCAACCCCAATCCGCACATCATAATGTTCTGCTTTCTTTCAGCAGGGGGTAACTTGTTAATCATACAGTTAATAGGCCACAAATCATATTCGGCTCTATTATACAGAGGTATGCCATCTACATTGATTCGAAGAGACAAACTATTTGTCACTCCAGGAATTATACACTGAAGTGACAAAAGTCATGGGATACCTCTTAATATCGTGTCGGCCCTCCTTTTGCCCGGCGAAGTGCAACAACTCGACGTGGCATGGACTCAACAAGTCGTTGGAAGTCTTCTGCAGGAATATTGAGCCATGCTGTCTCGATAGACGTCCATAATTGTGAAAGCGTTGATGGGGCAGGATTTTGGGCACGAACAGACCTCTCGATGGTGTCCCATAAATGCTCAATGTGATTCATGTCGGGCGATCTAGGTGGCCAAATCATTCGTTGGAATTGTCCAGAATTTTCTTCAAACCAATTGCGAACAGTTGTGGCCCGGTGACATGGCGCATTGTCATCCATAAAAATCCCATCGTTGTTTGGGTACATGAAGTCCATGAATGGCTGCAAGTGATCTCCAAGTAGCTGCACATAAGCATTTCCAGTCAATGTTCGGTCCAGTCGCACTAGAGGACCAAGTCCATGCCATGAAAAAACAGCCCACACCATTACGGAGCCACCACCAGCTTGAACAGTGCCTTGCTGACAGTTTGGGTCCATGGCTTCGTGGGGTCTGCGCCACACTCGAACCCTACCATCGGCTCTTACCAGCTGAAATCGTGACTCATCGGACCAGGCCACGGTTTTCCATTCATCTAGGGACCAACCGATATGCTCACGTGCCCACGAGAGTCGCTGCAAGCGATGTCGTTCTGTCAGTAAAGGCACTCGAGTCGGTCTTCTGCTGGAATAGCCCAAGAAATCCAAATTTCTCCGCACAGTTCTAGCAGACACGTCCATTGTACGTCCCACATTGATTTCTACGGTGATTTGACGCAGTGTTGCTTGTCTGTTAGAATTTACGACTCTTTGCAGACGTCGCCGGTCTCGATCTTTAAGTGCAGGCGGTCGACCACTGCGCTGTCCATGGTGGGATGTTATGCCTGAAATTTCATACTCTCGGCACACTCTTGACACAGTGGATCTGGGAATGTTGAATTCTCTAACGATTTCCGAAATGGCATGACCCATGCGTCTAGCTCTAACTAACATTCCGCGTTCAAAGTCTGTTAATTCACGTCGTGCGGTCATCATCACGTTAAAACCTCTTCACATGAATAACTTGAACAGAAATGAAAGCTCTGTAAAAGCACTGCGCATTTATACCTGTTCTATGCGATGCTACTGCCATCTGAAAATTTGCATATTGCTATCCCATGACTTTTGTCACTTCAGTGTATATCTATCACCCCAATCACATTGTGGTAAATACCTCAAATTCCATTTGCCAAAGACATTTTGGGTTTCCATTTTTTCTCTTAACATGTGTGCTGTGTGGACATAAGTGAAAAACAATCCTTCTTACAGTAGACTTTTTTTTTTTTTACACAGAGAGAGCAAAGTGTTTTCTCTTTTCCTGCCATTTCTGAAACATATCCATTGCAATTTGTGCAATACAAGTGAATTTGATAACATTTTCCACTCTTTGTTGAAGATTTTCTTTGTTGATATTCTGTTTTCTTTCAGCAGGGGGTAACTTGTTAATCATACAGTTGATAGGCCACAAATCATATATTTAGCTCTATTATACAGAAGTATGCCATCAACAAACTATTTGTCCCTCCAGGAATTTATTTATCAACATTAGTCACATCGTCGAATGTACCTCCAATTCCACTTGCCCGATATTTTTTGACATTAGAGAAAATATTTCGGGTTCCCAGTTTTTGTCTTGACTGGTGTTCTAAAAGGACATGAATGATAAAATTTCTTTCTTCCAGTAGTTGTATAGACTTTTCTTTTTTTTCGCAGAGAGCAAAGTGTTTCCTCATCTCCTGCCATTTCTGAAACATATCCACTGAAATTTGTGCAATATAAGTGAATTTGATAAAAATTTTTCCCTTTGTTGAAGTTTCTCTTTGTTGATTTAACAAATATTTTTATCCGGGAAGTGTTCATGGAGGCAATATCTTCAACATTCTCAACAGTTCATGTATGCAAACACCGAACAGGTAAAACCTGGAGCAAAATGTCAAAAAGCATAAAATGCTTCAATATCAGCAATCTGATGTAGAAGGGAGAGTGAGTATTTTAAATCCAAAGCATTTTCGAAGTTTTGTGCCATATACCTGCCTCGCTCATATGCTTCAGTTGAGGAAAATACTTCAGTTTCGAAAATAATTCTCTTTATCTTATCCATGGCCTCCACCTGGGTTAGTACACCTCACCTAAAAACTAGGTGCTACACTCTTCTGAACAAACTTTGGAATCTGATGAAACTTGCTCGCACAGCAACAGGTTACCACGACAGAGAAAAAGACCTGTGCCAAAACCTTCGCCAAAGCGTGAAACTGAGCATACGCGGAGGGTTGCAAATAATCCCAACAGCATATCATGCATATGTTTTCAACTGGCACACTCTTTGCCAACATAGTAACCGGGCGAAAACAAGTTTTCGAGCCACAATGTAAAGAAAGGAATGCTGTTTGCAGCCTATTCAATGTACCTTAGCATAAGACCAGCCTAAATAAGTGACTCAAATGTACATGTAGAAATTCAGGAGAAACTTGAAAAAAAAAGATTGGTATGGGAAAAAACTAGAATTATAAAGTAATGGGGTGGCTTGATCTGATTACAATCTAGATTAATCGGCACAGATGCTATTTTTAATCAACAAGGAAATCTCTACTCATCAGCCTACTGGGACTTGCTAGAGATTCCGGCAGTTTAACATATTCTCAGTCTGGGGATTGTCAATCGATTTCATATTGTTCATCATGAATTGGCTTTAAATCAGGCACCAAAGCTGATGAAATTAAATCGCACATTGACTCAATTTGACTTATTGGATGTGAAGGGTCCAGTCGTAGAAACCGATGTTGGTCAACATATTTGTATTCGAGTTCTTGATTATTCTCTCTTAGTTTCCAGTAAGCCAAGTCTATATTGTAACACACTTTTTCTGTTCCAATAGCTTGTTTGATAAGAGGTGTCTCAATTATAGTGTTTAGTATACCATTGTCAACAATTGTTTGCCTCAGAGATCTTACCATTTCCACATACTCGCCTTTGGATTTGACTAGTCTTTTGACTATCGAGTACTTCCTGACAAGGATTGTTTCCAATACTCTGACAGGTGTCCTTTCATGTATGATTGGATCAGATGACTTGGCAATGAACAACCCTCTGACTCTTATCCATTTATTAATCTGTTTTCCCAATAATCTGCTATTTGATGCTGTTGATTGATAGGGTGTTGAAATAGTAGACAGGGTATTGTATAAGATGACCTGACTAGTAAAAGAAGACGATAAACAATGTTCTAAGCATCCTGAATATATGTCAGTCTCGTACAGGTCAAGACACCTGTTTAATTTGGACATATTGTGGTCGATGTTAACAGACTGCAGACGAACTGAAAGAAGCTCCTTGAGTTGCTCTACGAGCCCTGAAGACTTGTAATAGCTGGCCCAGGCAAGTAGTTCCAATATACGTTTTAACTGACTCGAAAGCTCAGTTTGTGGTAGACTCGAGAGGTAATTTTTCATTACCTTTTCTTGCATCGCAGAGCCACGGTACGGCTTGAAGGGTCCAGACTCCATCCAAAAATGTGTAGTCTTTGATTGAAGTTGATTGCTCAGTTTCAACATTATGCCACCATCTTCACTCAGAGGAAAACTAGCAGGTGATAGGGACCACTGCTCATTCGGACATGGAATGCTAACACCTTGGAGGTCCCTAAACCAAGTGTACCTTCTTAACAACTTGGCGGATTAGTAGTACAAGTACCACAACTCCATTAACTTTAGACAAATTAAATGATCAAAAGAAAACAGTCAAAAATAAGAAATTAATTCGATCTCGTGCGAAACCGTTCGTACCATGCTAAAGATTCCGGCAGTTTAACATATTCCCAGTCTGGGGATTGTCAATCGATTTCATTTGTTCATCATGAATTGGCTTTAAATCAGGCACCAAAGCTGATGAAATTAAATCGCACATTGACTCAATTTGACTTATTTCATCCATCTGTTGTTTAATTTTAACCCAAAAAGCATTGTGATGTGGATTAGATTCTCTATGACGATTTAGAAAATATTGCCACATATTCTGATTATTAATATAAGACAAATGAGCCAAATTTAAAGAATTCCCGATGTCTGGCATCCATGTTTTACGTAATTTTGGTATGTTCGTGAAATTAGTATTATTATAATATGCATCAAACCTTCCATCTAATGCAATATTGAAATCATTATCAGCCATTGTATTGTATAGACGCAATGACTGACGAGTATAATCGTATCTTGGTAACGTTTTACCAAATGATGAATTAATCATTTCGACTGACCCACTAAAATGTTATGGCAGTCCCTTTTCAATTTCTTTTTGACTTTTAGTAGTCACACGGTTTCTCACATTGTTCATTCCAGCAATTGAATTACATATTTTCTTATTTTTTTCAAATATATCAATAGTTTGGACAATATCACCATTAATTTCACCACCAGCAACTTGTAACGAACTATATATACCTAAAATACCGTCATTAGAATTATTACTATTATTATAAATACGCAAGTAAGAGTTATAATTAGTCCAAGTGTTGAATCTTCCAGAAGTAGGGTTTAGATTTGCAGGTATTGACGCAACAGCTTCAACCGAAGTTTTTGTATCCAATTTATCAATAGCATTTGTATCAATTGTATTTCGTTCACCTCGCACTTGTACATTCAAGTATTTGTTTGTCGTCACTGAATTACCCATGCTTAAGTTCTACAGCATATTATTATTCCATTATTAGGGGCCCCAGTCTTGAAAGAGGTACTACGAAAGCAAAGCCCTCTTTCACTTTGAAGCAAAGTAATAGACAAAAGTCCTCTGAATACATCCTTCCAATATGCTTCTTGACTTATTAACTTCTTATCAATAATTTTACTGATGTCATTTTCTTTATTTAGACTTTGCTTGGTTTCCCTCCATTTAACACAGTAAATCCTGTTAATTGTACTCGACTCATGGGCAGGCAACTTGTACAATTTTCTTCGCAACATTGCAACTAGTTAAAATGGATTTTGACTTTGAGCTCACGTCAAAAAGTCTTTAAGGAAAGCAATGTAATGACTCTTTGGAAGTGCTCCATACCAACCAGTCTCTCAGAAACTTTTCCCCGTTGCTTCGTTTAGGGCAGCGGTTCCGTATTCGGCTAGAAGTTCTGCCAAGCCCAGAAAATTTCCGTTATTAGGGGCCCTTTAGGGGCAAATTGAAATGTTAATTAATAAAAGGTTATTTATTAACATTTCAATTTGCCACTTATCAATATCGTGAGTCAAAATACGCTGTGACATAAATGGATCACTCCCCTTACTCTTAAAATAATTTTCAAAAACTCGACGAACTAATGATATGTGAGTAATTAAATCATCAACATAGTAGGATATGGAATCAAATAAAGGCAAAAAACACATCATGTTCATAGGTGATATCTGCTTTTTAAAATATAAATGAGTTAGATAAATCAATATATTTTTCTCGTTTTCACCAGTGTAGTTCCATCGTGTATCTATAACATAATCATGTTCCCGAATAAGTTTTGCTAGAGATTCCGGCAGTTTAACATATTCCCAGTCTGGGGATTGTCAATTCTTATTTGCCAGAGGTGATGACCTTGCTATTCCCTTTAGGGATAGATAATTTAGGAAAAATAGTATGTTTTAACGATGGCCATGGGAGTGATCTTTCCGTACTGGGCCACATATATGAGAGTCCTCTCTTATGCCATCACACTAAATTGGATAGTGTGAGATTTGATTAAGCACACTTCTCGCCTACTCGCCTCCGGCCATCCTTCAAGAGCGATGCTTACAATCTAGATTAATCGGCACAGATGCTATTTTTAATCAACAAGGAAATCTCTACTCATCAGCCTACTGGGACTTGCTAGAGATTCCGGCAGTTTAACCCCCCCCCCCCCCCCCCGTTGTCCGTTTACCTTGTCGTGGTGGGGGGGTGGGGGGCTTGCGATGTGGTGTGTTCGGGGCGAGCTCTTGGCGGAGTAGTGACCCCCAGTTGCTCAAACCGAAGTTCGGCGGGTAGGGATTTTTTCTCCCTCCCTCCCTCATCACACTTACCAAATTTCGGAACAATCCCAAGCCAAGGTGTGTCAACCGGGGCTAAGCGGTATCTCTTACGGGAGGCTTCAGGGCTAGCTGGCGAACCCTGTCGTATGCAGCCTTACCCCTGTGTAGGGGGGCTACGCAGGGGCTCGACCCCACTTTTCCCCCCAGTTCTCCGGTCCGCTCATGGATACAGAAAACAAAAACTCTTCTCCCCCTAGTGGGGAGCGTCAGATTAATATGAATTTTGCTGCAAAGTTTTTTATCATTAAACGTACCGATCCAACAGTTAATTTCACTAACGTTTCCCCTTTCCTTATCAATAAAGCATTAATATATTTAATAGGAGAGTTTCAATCGGTCAAAAAATTAAAAAACGGCGAACTCTTGGTTGAAATCAAAGATTCAAAACAAATTAAATCCATTCTCTCCGTAAAACAAATAGGCCCTTTTCTAGTCACAGTAACACCACACTCCACGTTAAATTTTTCGAGAGGAGTCATTTCAGAGCCAGACCTTCTATATACGTCTGAGAAGGAAATACTGGAGGAGATGCAAGATCAGTACGTCACTGGAGTGAAGAGAATTACCATCAAACGTGATGGCGAGGCAACGCCAACTAAACATGTCATTTTGACTTTTAGTAAACCAGATCTTCCTCCACGTGTTAAAGCGGGCTATCTTTCCTGCCCAATTAGACCTTATGTACCGAATCCGCTCCGGTGTTTCAAATGCCAGCGGTTCGGTCATTCAAAGCTTTCGTGCCGTGGTACAGATACGTGTGCCAGATGTGCTGAGGCGGGCCACGACAGCAATGAATGTACTAAAAACTACAAATGCGTCAACTGTAAAGGAGATCATCCATCATACTCCAGGAAATGCTCGAAATGGCTCTCAGAGAAAGAAATTCAAGTGGTTAAAACAACGCAGAAAATATCTTATCCAGAAGCTAGGAAACTAGTTGATTCTCGCACACCTACTGCAGGTCTTTCATATGCTGCATCAGTTAAAAAAGTATTAAAATCTGTTAGCACACAAACAATTAGCCAAAATGAAACAGCTGCCAAACCTAAAACAGTTAACGCAACCAAGTCGCCAACTAAACAAAATAATAGCTCTAATGCTTCTTCAAAGCAAATAAATTTAACACACAAGCACAAGTTGTTAAAGATATTACTGATAAAACTCAAACTGCAAACCCTGTAAATCTTAAAAAAACGAAACAAACTGCAGCAAAAAAGAAACTTATTCAAATGCGTGCTAAAATGGGGGTTCCCTCTAAACAAAGGCCCCCTCAAATTTTTCAATTTAGAAAAGAGGATTTCTTGTATTCTGGCAAGAAAAATACACTGACGAAATCTCTGCACGAGGAACTTGCTCCTTCTCATGGGGAGGTTGAGGATGTTGAATTTGAAGAACTCCCGCCATCCGAAGATGAAGGATGGACGGACGTCTCTGCAAAATGAGCTGCTTCTCTTTTGGCCTTTTTTCTCTTCCTTTTCCTTCTTGGCCCTGTGCATCCTTTCGTGGAATTATCAGAGTTACTCGTATAATGTCACGGACGTCAAAGATCTTGTCGAAATTCACCAACCGGCCGTTTTCTGTCTGCAAGAGACATTCTTGTCACCTACTGATAGACCGAGATTGAAAGGTTTTGAAATATACCGCAAGGACTGCTTGATAGGAGACCGTCGTTGTGGTGGAGTGGCTGTGCTAATCTCTAATGATTGTGCATCTAGCCAGCTCAATATCAACACGTCCCTCCAGGCAGTAGCTGCGCGTGTTCACCTGCACTCTCTGGTCACAGTGTGCTCTGTGTACATTCTACCTTCTTATGACTTGAGAAGCGTGGAACTGCAGACATTGATAGATCAACTTCCACCCCCATTTCTCATGTTGGGGGATTTCAATGGCCACAATCCTCTCTGGGGGAGCCCAGGCACCAACAGTAGAGGATTGATAATAGAAGACTCTTTAAATGACAATGATCTATGCGTACTGAACAATGGTGAAAACACTTATTTCCACCTTCCGGCGCAGACTTACCATGCCATCGATCTTGCAGTATGCTCACCTTCTGTTCTGCCACTGTGGGATTTCCATGTTGAGGGTGGTCTCTACACCAGTGGCCACTTTCCGATCAAGATAACATTTACTGGACGCAGCAGCTATCAAATGCGGCAGCAATCCCGTTTCCGCCTTGATCGAGCTGATTGGGCAACATTTACCCAGCTGGCAGAAATAACATTCGAAGTTGTGAATGATACTGATATTGATGAAGCGGTAAGACGAGTAACTGACACTATTTTGAATGCAGCGAACGCTGCTATACCAAGAACCACTAAGGGAAGGATTAAATTTCCTAAACCTTGGTGGAATTCTGATTGTCAGGCAGCTTATAAAAGACAAAAGAAAGCATGGAGCACATTTCGTCGCTATCCGTCCACGCAAAATCTTGTGGCACTGAAAAGAGCTCGTGCTGAAGCTCGGAGGATTCGGCGGAAAAGCCAGCGGGACTCGTGGCAAACGTATGTCAGCACAATCACGACGTCCACCCCATCCAAGACCGTTTGGGGCAAAATTAAAAAAATCGTTGGTAATTATCATACACCTTGTGCCCCGATTCTTGAGAAAAATGGTCAAACGATATCTGACCTCAAAGAGGTGGCCGACTGCTTGGGGACTCATTTGGCAGAAGTCTCCAGTGCAGTCAATTATAGCTCAAAATTTTTAGCTTTTAAATCCCTTAATGAACGTAAAATCCTTAATTTTAACTCAAATATTTTAAACCCATATAATCATAATTTTACTTTTAAAGAGCTTGTTACAGCTTTGGAAAAAACTCACAATACTTCACCTGGGCCGGACAAAATACATAACAGCATGTTGAAAAATTTAAGTAAAACTTCTTTAGCTAATATGCTTCATCTTTTTAATAGAATTTGGAATGAACATAGTTTTCCAACAATCTGGACTCAAGCAACAATAATACCATTACTGAAACCGAGCAAACCACCCAATCAACCCGAAAGCTATAGACCTATAGCTCTAACAAGTTGCCTCTGTAAATTGATGGAGCGGATGGTTAACGCCAGACTGACTTTCATTCTGGAGGCCAATCATCTCCTATCTTCCTTTCAGAGTGGATTCAGGCGCGGCAGGAGCACAATTGACAACTTGCTGCTTCTTGAAACATCAATTAGAGAAGCATTTCTTAAACGAAAATATCTCGTGAGCGTATTCTTCGACATTGAAAAGGCATATGACCGTACCTGGAGATATGGGATCCTCAAAACTCTGCACGAGTATGGGTTGCGAGGTAACCTACCAATCTTTATCTCCAATGTTCTTAAACACCGATCTTTTCGTGTACAAGTCAAATCTGTCCTGTCGGATACCTTCATCCAAGAAGAAGGTACCCCAAGGAAGTGTGTTGAGCGTTACTCTTTTCATTATAGCAATCAACAGCTTACACGAACAATTGCCCCCCGCTGTCAAAGGTACTATGTTCGTTGATGATTTCCAAATATCTTTTTCGTCATCGAACATGAGTATCATTGAAAGACAGCTTCAAATCGCTATCAATAAAGTCTCTCAATGGGCGGAGGAGAATGGTTTTTCCTATTCCCCTCAAAAAACTTTCTGCATTCATTTCTGCCGTAAAAGAGGTCTCCATCCTGATCCGGACCTTTTTATTAACAACCAACCAATATCTGTAAAAACTGAAGGGAAATTTCTTGGAATCATACTCGACAATAAACTTAAATTTTTGCCACACCTACGAGAGTTAAGAAAAAAATGCTCATTGAAACTGAATATTCTTAAAGTCTTAGCAAACACTTCTTGGGGTGCCGATACAGAGTCCATGCTAAGAATTTACAGGGCTCTGATACGCTCAAAAATTGATTATGGTTGTCAAATCTATGGCTCTGCAGCTAAAAGTTATTTAAAGATCCTCGTTCCAATACATAATCTCGCACTGCGCATCTGCACAGGGGCATTCAGAACCTCGCCTATTCAAAGCTTACATATCTTAGCACATGAACCTTCTCTGCACTATAGACGTCTAAAGCTTTCTCTAGATTTTTATTTTAAAATTAAGCCAAACCAAAACCATCCTTTGCATTTACATATCTTCCATCCATCATATACTGATTTATTTCTGCGCCGTCCTTCGGTCACCCCAACATTTGGGATTCGAATGAGACAGGCGATCAACACCTTACAGCTTCCTGATTTTGATTTACCCGATGCAACAGAACCTGTTGAACCTTGGAACAAAAGTAACATTACTATTATTTATGATTTCTGTAATTTTCAAAAAGATACTACTGCAGACTTGGTATACCAACAAATCTACTCTGAAGTAAAACAAAAATATTCCTCATATAATGAAATCTTTACTGACGGGTCTAAATCAAATAATCGCGTTGGCTTCGCGGCAGTAATTGACGGTAATACTATTTCACAACAACTGAATACTTCCTGCTCAGTCTTTACTTCTGAAATCAAAGCCATAGCCACCTCACTCCAAACAATAGCCCAATCAAATCACAAAAAGTGGATAATTTACACAGATTCGAAAAGTTCTCTGGATGCTCTTTCAAACTGCAGCAATACTAGTTACCATTTTGTCGTTCAATCTTTTCAGTTATACCATAGCCTAAAACAAAATAATTTTAAACTTATCTTCTGTTGGATACCTGGTCATGTTGGTATTGCTGGCAATGAAGCAGCAGATACAGCTGCTAAGGCTGCAAGTGTCCATGGCGAAGACCTGGTTCCCTTTGACGACATAAAAAAATGCATAAAAGATTGTCTTAACATCAATTGGCAGCGTGACTGGGATGGAGAGGTGCAAAACAAATTGCACTCTATCCAGCCCTTCACAAAAGGTTTCAAATCCTTTCATATTAAGCGAAGGAAACAAGTCGTCATAGCCCGTCTTCGCATCGGCCATACCAGGTTCACACACAAACACCTTCTTTGTCGCGAACCAGCGCCTATATGTATTAACTGCAATATCAGCCAGACAGTGTTTCATATCCTGTGTAAATGCCCAAATTTTAACCAAACTCGTTTTAAACATTTTAATAACTTTTATCCATCTTTGACTGAATTACTTGGGGATATACCTCATCCTAATTTGTTCCCCTTTTTACATGAAATTGGTTTTATGTCTCTAATATAGTGGTTTTATCTTTGTTTTGTGTATTCTGTCCTTGTTTTAGTTATTTATTTCTGAATTTACTTAAAAATATGTCTTTTTGTCTTCATCAGTTAAGATTTTAAACGTCATTTATATGTCTGTTTTAAAAATAGTTTTAAATTTTTATATGCTTTTTGGGTTATCATCGTTTGGCGCAGCATAGCCTATGAAGGCTCTTGTGCCAGTAAACCTCAAGTAACCAACCAACCAATCCGGCAGTTTAACATATTCCCAGTCTGGGGATTGTCAATCGATTTCATATTGTTCATCATGAATTGGCTTTAAATCAGGCACCAAAGCTGATGAAATTACATCGCACATTGACTCAATTTGACTTATTGGATGTGAAGGGTCCAGTCTTAGAAACCGATGTTGGTCAACATATTTGTATTCAAGTTCTTGATTATTCTCTCTTAGTTTCCGGTAAGCCAAGTCTATATTGTAACACACTTTTTCTGTTCCAATAGCTTGTTTGATAAGAGGTGTCTCAATTATAGTGTTTAGTATACCATTGTCAACAATTGTTTGCCTCAGAGATCTTACCATTTCCACATACTCGCCTTTGGATTTGACTAGTCTTTTGACTATCGAGTACTTCCTGACAAGGATTGTTTCCAATACTCTGACAGGTGTCCTTTCATGTATGATTGGATCAGATGACTTGGCAATGAACAACCCTCTGACTCTTATCCATTTATTAATCTGTTTTCCCAATAATCTATTTGATGCTGTTGATTGATAGGGTGTTGAAATAGTAGACAGGGTATTGTATAAGATGGCCTGACTAGTAAAAGAAGACGATAAACGATGTTCTAAGCATCCTGAATATATGTCAGTCTCGTACAGGTCAAGCCACTTGTTTAATTTGGACATATTGTGGTCGATGTTAACAGACTGCAGAAGAACTGAAAGAAGCTCCTTGAGTTGCTCTACGAGCCCTGAAGACTTGTAATAGCTGGCCCAGGCAAGTAGTTCCAATATACGTTTTAACTGACTCGAAAGCTCAGTTTGTGGTAGACTCGAGAGGTAATTTTTCATTACCTTTTCTTGCGTCCCAGAGCCAAGGTACGGCTTGAAGGGTCCAGACTCCATCCAAAAATGTGTAGTCTTTGATTGAAGTTGATCGCTCAGTTTCAACATTATGCCACCATCTTCACTCAGGGGAAAACTAGCAGGTGATAGGGACCACTGCTCATTTAGACATGGAATGCTAACACCTTGGAGGTCCCTAAACCAAGTGTACCTTCTTAACAACTTGGCGGATTGGTAGTACAAGTACCACAACTCCATTTATTTTAGACAAATTAAATGATCAAAATCAAAAGAAAACAGTCAAAAACAAGAAATTAATTCGATCTCGTGCGAAACCGTTCGTACCATGCTAGAGATTCCGGCAGTTTAACATATTCCCAGTCTGGGGATTGTCAATCGATTTCATTTGTTCATCATGAATTGGCTTTAAATCAGGCACCAAAGCTGATGAAATTAAATCGCACATTGACTCAATTTGACTTATTTCATCCATCTGTTGTTTAATTTTAACCCAAAAAGCATTGTGATGTGGATTAGATTCTCTATGACGATTTAGAAAATATTGCCACATATTCTGATTATTAATATAAGACAAATGAGCCAAATTTAAAGAATTCCCGATGTCTGGCATCCATGTTTTACGTAATTTTGGTATGTTCGTGAAATTAGTATTATTATAATATGCATCAAACCTTCCATCTAATGCAATATTGAAATCATTATCAGCCATTGTATTGTATAGACGCAATGAGTGACGAGTATAATCGTATCTTGGTAACGTTTTACCAAATGATGAATTAATCATTTCGACTGACCCACTAAAATGTGGCAGTCTCTTTTCAATTTCTTTTTGACTTTTAGTAGTCACACGGTTTCTCATATTGTTCATTCCAGCAATTGAATTACATATTTTCTTATTTTTTTCAAATATATCAATAGTTTGGACAATATCACCATTAGTTTCACCACCAGCAACTTGTAACGTACTATATATACCTAAAATACCGTCATTAGAATTATTACTATTATTATAAATACGCAAGTAAGAGTTATAATTAGTCCAAGTGTTGAATCTTCCAGAAGTAGGGTTTAGATTTGCAGGTATTGACGCAACAGCTTCAACCGAAGTTTTTGTATCCAATTTATCAATAGTATTTGTATCAATTGTATTTCGTTCACCTCGCACTTGTACATTCAAGTATTTGTTTGTCGTCACTGAATTACCCATGCTTAAGTTCTACAGCATATTATTATTCCATTATTAGGGGCCCCAATCTTGAAAGAGGTACTACGAAAGCAAAGCCCTCTTTCACTTTGAAGCAAAGTAATAGACAAAAGTCCTCTGAATACATCCTTCCAATATGCTTCTTGACTTATTAACTTCTTATCAATAATTTTACTGATGTCATTTTCTTTATTTAGACTTCGATTGGTTTCCCTCCATTTAACACAGTAAATCCTGTTAATTTTACTCGACTCATGGGCAGGCCCATCCTTTTTTTCTCTTTGCGAACCCCTTGTAATATCGGAAAAAAATTCGCGAACCCCCTGGTCTTAAAATAAGTAACATGTAAGAATACAATAAAAAAAGCAATAAATTTGTTTTCCTTTTCATAGCAAGTGATTGCAGTATGCAAAAATATTATTTTAAACACCGATTAATAGAGACATTAATAAATTGAAATTGCAGATACAAGAAAAATAATAAACAAGTTATTCAAAAAAATAAATTAGTTCTTAAAACATACCTTGATTTTGATGAAAAGAACTTAATGGGATATTTGTGGCTGCTTGAGGGAACCAAGGAGTTGATAGTTGGGTTCGATGTCTGAAAGTCTCAGGCTCTGCATTTAGTCTATTTCGGTACTTATTTTTCAGATATCGCTGCTTGAAATGAACAGTGGCATACCTGCAAAAATCGATTTTATTTTATTACATCAAAAAATTCATTTTTTTAAACTCTTTCTTGTGGTAATATCGGCATATCTCTAGTTTCAAAATATCACGCAGCAATCGTTAGTGTCGTTGTGCATAGTTATTATTTTGACGCGCTTTTCCTACTAAACAACGACACAGCCGCCATTGCGTCAATTCTGAATAAGTGCTTGGAGGAGGAACATTTATGTCTCTGTAAGTTGATTCGGCATAAGTACCTTTAATACCATTTTACTTCAAAGTACCGTTTTACTGCAAAAACTTTGAAACGCTCTCCTGAAAAATCGTGTTTTGCAGATATGCAACTGTTCATTTCAAGCAGCGATATGTGTATGAGGAAAATCCTTTCTCACAAAGGTATGTACTGCAAAATGGTAGTAAAACTTCCATAGCTTTTTCAAAGTGCTGTATTCACTTGCAACTAGAAGCCAGAACTCAATTAACGAGTTCTCTTTGAAACTAGCTTTAAGCGAACCATCACAGGATAACTCGATGAGTTTTTCTTTTTCCTGCAATGTTAGAGTGCTCTCTAAGCATGGATCTCCTTGAAAAGTATTGCGTATCCAATTGTTTGAGACAGGTATATTGTGCCTGTCAGGAAAATACTCATCGAAAGTTGATTAAAGATGCTTCTGGTGTTCACATATCGTCGCTTTGGAAGAACAACGCTGCAACTCAAAAAAGTCTATTTTTCAGGAGAGCAATTTTTAATTTTTCAGAAAATAACTTCTATCGTGCTTGTGCTCAAAACTATTGCGACTATTTTAATGAAACTAGCATTAAAAAACCGCATTTAAATCTCTTTTCTAATGTAGCATGATTGACTTCAATGGCATTTCAACTAATGACGTAATTTTAATTTGACGGATATTTTTGACATATATATATTTTTTATAATGACGGATATTGTTGACATTTTTGAGTTGTAACCATGTTTATCATAAAGAGCGGTTTTTTCTGAACAAAATGATATAAAAATCATTTTTCACACTTACGGGAACGGCAGCAAAAACTCCGGGAAAAAGGGTTTCATGCAAAGCTAGAATCAAAGTAAAAGCATAAAATGGAAAAGAAAATAAAGCTAGGGGTTCGTTTGAGTTAGCAACTATTCAGAGTATATCATGCTAACCGTATCCAGTTCACGGGACGCGGATCCACCCTAGCATGTGAACCATATTTTTTATAGGTGGTTTGCGCCACCGTTGTTTAATGTAGTTGTCTCCAGCACTGCACAGCATACCATTGAATAGAATCTAAAAATGACACAAAATCAATTTCCGCAAATAAAAAACCATGCAGGAAGACAACATGCGACATGAAAGATGTGAAATTAAAATGAAGGCTTTTTTAACTATACCTAACGTGTGGTTGCCTCACATGTTCAAGGGGTCAAAATCTGGATCCGCTTTGGAGTCGTCCAAGTATGTGATGTCTCCATCCAGATTTCGATACTCAGGCTCCACTTTTGGCACCCTTGCCTAGTCATCATATGCTCAATGCCTTCACTCGTTGGAGTAGGCTCGTCAATATGTCTAATAGTGAGCCCCTGTTTCGACCACCCGGATAGACAGCACCTATGGTCCCTCAGGAGCTGGTGAAGGCGAGCACCCATACTAGGCAATCCCCGCAGACGGAAACATCTGTAATAGTGCAAAGCCATATATTGCCGAAGCAAGGCCGGCGACCTCCGTGACTTGAGGGATTGCTTTAGCCTGCGGTTCTCGTTCTCCAGCGGGTTTATTGTATTAGTAGCATCATTGCGGTCCGCATATTCACCTATGCTATGGTTCGTTGTTTTGTGGACCGCTTCAGCAAACAATTTATCCACATTGTGGTATTGTTTCCCTTCATCAGTAAACACAAAACTGGTCTCCGGGTGACAATGTCTTTTAATGAGGGACCACAAATGACGTTTTGCCTTACTCTCAACGAGGAAAAAGACCCTCCTTATCCTCTCTACATGTAACAAAAAAACAGACGAAATGTAACCGTAGAAAATTGAAACACAGCAAAACGAAATGAACCAATACGAAAACCAAAAACAAAGCATATCTGCACATAATGCCCAAAACAGTTTGGGTCTGCCTCCCACGGTTGTACTTCCTTTTCGTTAGGAACGTCTCATCGAGAAGGATGGTGTTCTCGGCTCCCCCCAAGAGCTCCGAATGACGAGAGGCGAACACCTCAGCAATCTCTCTCAGGTAACTGTAAAAGTTAACTACAGTTTCGGATGATAGGTGTGGATTGCTGGACCCCTGTTGCATCCGAAACATTCGCACTTCTTCCAGCAAGTGGGTGAGGGTTTGCTTGTAGAGGAATGCGACAATCAAAATAAGGATCTCTCGGAAGGCGAGACGAGTTCCTTCGAGAAACGTATTTGCGCCAGGAGAGATCTACAACGTGGGGAACAAAGTTAAGAAAAGTGGAACAATAAAATCCAGTTGAAAAGAAAAAGGAAGCAGATACACCTTTAATCGTTGCAGGGACGACAGACGTAACTAAACCCGTACCTCCGGTATTTATCCTTTCCAGCAACAGTCACCCTGCCACACTTTTTGCAAGGCGGACAATTCTTTGGGTCTGGGGCAACTACCATGTGCGTGAAAAATTGCAGAGCAACTTCCATCGGACTGGAGGAGCCCAGAACAGGTATATAAATTGAAGTATTTCAACCTCTCGTCCATCATGTCGGGGGAAGTGATGGGCGGAATAGTTGCAGAAGGCAACACGGGTTTTGAACAGGCCATTTAGGGCCAAAATTGATTAGTTGTTGTAAAAAAACACAGTTCAAAAGCAGTAAAAAAACAGAAAAACAAACAAGGCATGTTTATACATTGCTTCGAGCCTGTTGCCTAAAACCATGCGGTTAAATCCAACAAGCTCATAAATCCTATTTCATCCGGAGCAAAAACCGATGCTGTAATATGACGAGACCTTGCTGTAATATGATTGTCTGAGGAAGTTACGCACTAAAAAAGTATTTTTAACAGCTGATGATACAATATTTTTACATAGAATGCTAATCATGGTTTCAAAAACAATATTTAATTACAATTAAAAAGGGAAATGCAAAGCCTGACGCCATGCTTATTGTACATATGAAATGTAACCTTTTTGCAACTAACCGGAATTTATACATACCAAAACTCGTCCAAATAGATTCAGAGACTGAAAATGCATTTTTGGAAAGCAAATTCCTACATACATAGGGACAAACTATTTCATCCAAGTTATTGTTGACATGAGCTAATTTACATTTGAAATCTATTTTTATACAAGGGATAATATTTCCTTTTGGAATGAGTATTCTAGCGTGCAACACTAAAAGCTCATAGGTATTATAAGGACTTGAGTTTAAGTAGTCTTGTGCAGAAAAAATTGAATAAAAATTTTAAATGAAAATGAATATTACCTCAGGTGCTGGATCGCTCTCTTGGACCGGAAGACCATTGGCCGCATCAAACCCAATCAGCGACAACACTCGCTCCTCCAGAGCAGTCAGTTCTTTCTCGGCGACACTGACCCTCCACCAGTTTTTGTGCTCTCTTTTCTCAACAGCATGTGTTTTCCTTTGACCATACTTTTGTGGTCTGACCAACACTGGAATGTAACGAAAGTTAATTTTAAGGCTCGACCGATGGCATTTTTTGGCCAATGCCAATTGTTCAAAGTCGGCCGATGGCCGTAATTTTCGCTCTTCCATCGGCCGATGGCCGATGGCAAAAAAAAAAAATCAAACGATTAGAAAAATAAATGTTTATGAGAGATTTAATGGGTCATATAATCATTTCATTCTACTTCTTCCTCAATCATTCAAATTTTGCCTAAATTTCTATTTTACTACCACTCGGCAAAAACTGTATGAGAGAGAGACGTAGTAAGTTGAGAACTCATTCGTACCATTTGTACTGGGTGTAGTCATACAGATACTTTCGTAGTTGCAATCCGATGTTCCAAATGTGCTTTTTACTTTTCTTTTTCTGACTAATCAATTTTAATTTCAATGCAGACTAATATCATAAATTGGCGACAACTAAGTGATATAATCGCAAATTTTTTTTAATAAATAACAAAGAAAGATAAAACAAAGATGGAGAAAAAAAATAAGATGCTGAATTCGGTATCGGATGGGCGGTGTTTGACAAAATTCCTATTAAAATTGTCGATATTTGTAACATGAATCTCTGTAAAGCAATTACGTATGTTCCACGTACATGTACGCAAACGTTGAAGATAAAAATTTGAAACGGACACTGTGTTCAATAATAAGCAACTGCTTTATTGTTTAAAATAACCATAAAACCAAGACTTCAGCAATAATATGTGGATTAGATACGCCAAACTTGGTAAAAGAACTTTACATTGTGTTGTTCAATCATTAAAAAAAAAAAAAAAAGTGATTCAGTCAACAAATTACACTACTTTACGAGTGGAAAAGTTCTTTAAGACATTTTTAAAAAATAAAGTTAAACCAAAAAAGGCAACAGATAAATCACAAAACTAAGTCATAGCTTGAATTTCGTTATACTTATTTAAAATGCATGAACAGAAATGTTTGCATGTTCGTTAAAAGTTGCGACAGTTATATAACTTATTTTATTGAAAAATAAATAACCATGAAAAAAAAAAAAGCTTCTTAAAACGCAGCTACAATTAAAAAAAAAAAAGAGAGAAATTTATACGTAGTTAATATTAACTTAACACATATACAGGGTGAATTTGACCTAAGCTGCCATACGTAAGGGGGTTATAGAACAGCCTAAGCGAAACATTATAGCATAACCACCCATTATCGTGTCATATTCTTAACCGTAACCGAGTTATGGCAAATATAAGAAAAATATGTTGTAATGACGTTATTTGGTCATGGTACCAAATGTAAGGACGGTAATTTGGTTGGCAAGTTAAGTTGGTACCCCATGTTGAATTTCTCCATAGCCAGATAATTTTTGATGATAAATTTTTTTACGATTATGGCACTTCATGTAAAGTTGTAACATGTTAAAACATATCGCACCCTTGCTTCAATAGTGTTACAACTCAAAATATGAAGATTTTGAGTTATTGGTATCACTGGATTCAGAAAAAAAAGCTCTATCAATCTCAAAAAACCGTTCTAACTTGAGGGAATTCAGTGGCCTCCAGATAACAGTTGAATCGGTGTACACGATTCACTTGCTATCCCCCCCCCCCCCCCCCACTTGGAAAATTTATAATTTTCACGATAACGAAATATCAAATAGGGAAGGATACCAAATAACGTCTGAAATTCAATTTTAAAAGACTCCCACATTTTGTCATGACTTCCAAGCCCAGAATAATGATATCAGCGGCGGAACAGTTTTTCGCGTTTCCTGAAAAAAGCTGATTTTTGAGTTGTAAGGGCGATTCTCTGTAAACTCGTCATTTTTCACACGAAATCTGTCCGGGCACGGTTTTTTGAAATGTTCGTATAATTATAAAACTATTGCTCAGAAAATGAATCTATTACTTTGGTTTGAAAGAGGGCCAATTGAAGTTTGTGTTTTTCTGATAAATCATGATAGGGGGTAAGTCCCCCGCCTAGTATAACTAGGCAGGGGACTGTGCCAGGTGGCTGTGTTTTTGCTCTTTGTTGCGTAATATCTGCAAAACTATTGGAACATAATTAATTACGAGACTACCTATAAATTGAGGCACAAATCGTGGACATAATTCCTTATATGTTTTATAATTAAATTAATTGACATTAATAAAATCACATCCCAGAGGACTGTTTTCGCAACGACCCTGATGCATACTTTCATCACAAATGTGGCTCTCAAACTAAGCAAAGTAGCGTTTTAACACCGTTCTCGGCGATTTCGGCAAATTCACACTGATTACTTTAAACTTCATGCCAAAAAGAATTTGCAAAAGTTATAGATTTTTCGTATTACAGCTTTGAATTTGTTGCAGGGGACTGTTTGAAAAAACTCCGGACAGAATTTACATGACAATTTTAAGTTTTAGAAATACGTAATTATACCTTATTTCATACGAAAAATATAGCTTCATTATTCTATTTTTAGATATTAGTCGCCAAATTTATGTAGTGCTAATAGGTTTTTTGAAATACTATCTTTAACAGTTAGACTATGGGATTGGGACAGTCAGGGGACTGTGTTTTTGGCGCTTAGATAATTTCTAGAAAAAAAAAATTAAATTGTTATCACTCCAAATACAATTGGGCCACAAAGTATTAGTGCTAAACTTGTATTTAGAGCGATAATTACTTTATTACACTTTATTATTTTTAAAATACTCAGTCCGGACAGCCAATTACCAGTTTACAGAGAATCGCCCGTAACACTATTGAAGCAAGGGTGCGATATTTGTAGATAAGTTCAATTGATAGAGTGATGAGACATTAAAGACTTCCATGGTGTAAAACTGATTACATGATTTATCTTATCAAGGTGCAATACGCATATCATCACACTATTACTGAAGAAGGCTACTTCAATAAAAATCATTCGTAAGATTCACGTTCTCGTGACTGTAAATTGCCATGGATCATATTTGTACTTTTCATAACATATTTGAAAAAAAATAGCATTAATCATCGCGGTAAGATCAGCAGTACTAAAGAAAATGGGTTGTGGCCGCAATAACCTGGCAACGATAAAATGGCGTAGGAGAGCATCTGGACTTCGGTGGGCACGGATTAACAAAGGAAAGATATAGCCAACTTACCCACACCGGGAGGACGACCTTTAGTCATCGACGAGAGAAATCAAACCTCAGGTTACTCCGTAAGTACACTCACACTGATGTGGATCGCAACTCCGATCACAAATTGCATCAAGGATGCCATAGCGAGCTCAAAAACAAGCCATCTCAAAAGGAACTCAGCGTTCCAGCTTAGGTCTGTACGGACAGCAATCCGCACGACGTGCTGCAAATGAAAATCAAGATAGTAATGCCCAAATTGGCGAGAAAACATGACTTAAATACTACAAATGGCAAACATACCTAGGCTCCACCATGTATAAAAACACAACCGGGTTTGCAAGGAGCAAAACTAAATCCCAGTTTTTGAGAACTATGCCAACACGTCGCCAAATGACGAGGCGCGCCAAATGTTTGATCCAATGGATTAAGAAATCGCTGCTTGAAATGAACAACGGCATATCTGCAAAACACGATTTTTCAGGAGAGCGTTTCAAAGTTTTTGCAGTAAAACGGTTTTTTGGAAGTAAAATGGTATTAAGGGTACTTATGCCGAATCAACTTGCTGAGACATAGATGTTCCTACTCCAAGCACTTATTCAGAACTGACGCAATGGCGGCTGTGTCGTTTTTTACTAGGAAAAGCGCGCTAAAATAATAACTATGCACAACGACACTAACGATTGCTGCGTGATATTTTGAAACTAGAGGTAGGCCGATATTACCACAAGAAAGAGAGTAAAAAAATGAATTTTTTGATGTAATAAAAAAAATCGATTTTTGAGATATGCCGTTGTTCATTTCAAGCAGCGAAATATGTACAAACAAAGAGAAGCAGAAGAAAAGATGTCCGAGGAAGACGAAAACATTACTCATAGATAGCGACACATAAAATACACTATTGGCACAAATTCCGAGACATAAATCACACTATAACACTATTAAAATGATAGAAATAACACATCAAGCACAACGTAGAATATGACACAAAATCGATTCGAAATGACACTTAAATACATTTACATGGGAAATGAATCGACTAGAATAATGCCCGATATGATTTTACACATATATCTCACAAAAACATAACATATAAGACATTTAAAACATATAAAACATTGAAAATAAAGGACGACCACGTGTGCCGTAAGGGTGACGCTACGAGTAATTCGGACATTTAAGAATACTTCCCGGACGTAGACAAACACAAACTACATACTAAAATGTAGCCAAGAAAATCAACAATTCAAAATGAATTAAATAATTACTTAAAATAGAATGGAACGTAGTCAAAACTTACAAAAACTGTCGGCAAGGAAGGAAAATTTACTCCAACGCCAGTGTTGCCAATTCAGGTCGCGGAGGGTGAAAGTTTGGAAGAACGAATTCAGGAGAGCGGAAATGGTGAAGGATGTATGTCTGCCGTGATGGAGAGTAGAACAGAGTCAGACCGACCAGGAAATGACGTAAGGGGAGGTATAAAGGAGCAAACGCGTAACACCGTTGTATAGCGATACAACATATGCAGTGGTGCAAGTGCTGCGCCAATTGCACCACACTGCGCCAAATGAAGAATCTTGCGCCATCCTGCTCCCAAACGCACTTTTTGATCGAAATTGCGCCTGACTGCGCCAAAACGGCCGTTTTTCTAGCGAATATCGCGAAAAAGTGGCATAACTTCTGCTTTTGTTAACCGTACGTTGTGACGGTTGCTATGGCGATGTTCTGAACACGTGCGTCGCGAAAAATATTCTCCTTATCTGAAATTTCAATCCTTTTGCATCTTGCAAAAATTTTGATATTTTTCAGAATCCAAAATTATTTTGACATCTGCTACCTCAGCTTAACTTATTTTATGTTTTATTTTGAGTAAAAAGTGATTTATTTTTAGATGCATGTCAACATCTAGCATTTACGTCGCGAACGAAGCTTCCTATGTTGAAGATTTCAATCCAAATTCATCTTTCAAACATTTTAATATTTTTGACAATTAACCGTTATTTTGACAATAAATACCTTCCATTAGCTTGTTTTAGCTTGTATTTTGATAACAAATAATTATTTTTTTTCTATTTATATATCTATTAATTTTTGCAAGCTTGATTTTAATTAGCATTAGGTTATCCATTGCTTCATTTTTTGTAAAACAATCAAACACATAATGTTTAATTATGGCTTTGTACTGAAAGGCAGTATTTTGAAAAGTTGAATTTGTAAAATTATAATTTTGAAAGCTTAAAATATAATTTTCCATGCTACTAGCAGCAGTGCTCCCATTAGGTCATTAAAGGAAAGATAAAATTTTGATGTGTTGTACAAAATTCAGAAATACTTTATGGCATCTCATAATTATATCATTCTGCTGTTTAGAAGTTCTAACGTCTTTAAGTTTTGTAACCAGCACAGATTTAAGCCATTAAAAGCAGAGAGAGAAACAAATTAAATGTGAAGCAGTATACGATAGTTACACAAGAAGCTTAATCCAATCAAGAGTCATCAGATTCTTTATTAAATTTAGCAAACCAACGACAAAAAACAGCTGTTAAGAACAATGTCTTGTCTGAAATCGAGTTGCAAAATGGATGTTAGAAGATGCAGAGAAGTTATGAGAAAGAGAAAGAACAGTAGAACAAAAAGAAACTAAGTTAAACTTTTAAATTAAGGTTCTTCAATTTTAAGCCCACAAAATCGAATTTTGCACGATAAAACATAAAAAAAAACTTTAGTTTCCTTTTCAAGCAAAAAGGTAGTTCCTCAATTTTAAACTAAAGCGCTTTGTTAACTAAAGAAAATCCAAATGTTATTGATAATTATGCAACTAAAAAACCAAAAAATGTCTAAATTTTTCATATTGTCGTGGAAGCTTTAAACCAAACGTTTGCATTTCATTCTTGACCACCACGAATGCGCTCCTAGGTTATTCATGGATAGGATTCTTTTCTAAAAAATGAAAAAGGATTGGTAGTATAAATGTAATTGTAAAAAAGTGGATGAGTTTATCGTTTCAATTTGACTTTAAATGAATGTTCTAATTTCTATAATCCTTGTCTCTGAAATTTGAGTTAATTACAGTGAAACATTTTGCTGTTCACCTATTGAAACCACATCTAGTATTTTTAAACTATAACTAAAATTTAATAATAGATAATCAGTGCTTAGTTAAAATGCTAATATATTTCTGTACCTTAATGCAAAAACAACCAATGTCAAAATTCGTCGAATTGATATTTGCAGGTTCAAAGATTTGAGTCTCCATAGGAATGTGTTAGATTTGGTGTCTTAGTGTCGCTCCACTGCTAAAGCGGTTTGTTTTAAAACGTTGGTTGTTGTATATGACAGAGGATACCTTTCTGTCCCCATTACGATAAAAAACTAATAACATCTAATTTTTGACATTGGTTGTTCTTGCATTAGGTACAGATTTAAATTACTATAAATGATGTGTTTATCACAGTTACATAGTATCTTATTCAAGCCTGCTCCTAAACACAATTCTGCCGCTCCCAAATGGTATTTTCGCTGCTCCTGAAGATGCTCCCAAACCGCATTTGGTCACTTGCACCCCTGCATATGTCATAAAAACAAATTCTGAGAAAAAGACCGATTTCTGAAGTTTCTGTAAGACTTATACACAAAATGAAGACATACAGTGAACTCTCACTTATACACCGCCTCATTTATGCGCCTTTTTCACTTGTACGACGATTTTCAATGGTCCCAGCACATTCCATAGCAAAATAATAATAAAATCATTCGTTTATGCGTCGCTCTAAAGATAAATATTTCACTTATGCGCCGAATTTTTCGAAAAATGTAATATATTTAATTTATTTTCTTTAAAAATAAGCATGTTTCTTCACTTTCCTTTTAATGTTTCACCTTAACTACTCACGGAAGGCACTTTTTCCGCATGAACAAGAGTTCGGAGAACTATTTATTATAAATCCTTTTAAAGGGAATAGTTTGTGAGTAGGTATGCTGCAATTTTTGTTTTCTCTTTATCATTGTAGTTACGTTATAGAAAAGGCCAAACCGTAGTCATATGTTCCTTTGCTATAGAAACATTCTTATTCATTCTCTCAATAAAACCAATGTTGCGTTTTAGTCCTTTAAATAAGCTTCTTTACTTATGCGCCTTTTTTTTTGTAGGTCCCTTGGACAGGCGCAGAAGTGAGAGTTCACTGTATTCGGAAAGAACACACTAAATCCTACAAAATGACACCTTTTTCATGAAGATAGTCGAACTTTACAGCGAGCTACATGATTTAAACA
The DNA here is from genome assembly GCA_038373865.1 of Uloborus plumipes. Taxonomy (NCBI): domain Eukaryota; kingdom Metazoa; phylum Arthropoda; class Arachnida; order Araneae; family Uloboridae; genus Uloborus; species Uloborus plumipes. Next base: position 6,267 of record JAXGGA010014380.1, on the reverse strand, counting down.
TCGGAAACACCGAGAATTAAAATGACACCTAAGTTTTCAATCGATATTTTCAAAAACAACCATATGAGCTAAAACGGTCAAATCTACTAAAAACTGGCCCATTTTACTAGCTTTCAGATGGTGCAACAGAAAATCGTATTGGGCTTCAAGTTCAGCAGAAATTGAGGTTTTATTTTTAAACAGTATGAAAATCTGCATTCGTCGGAATAGGGAAACCAGCAGAGATTTGGTCTTTTCTGCTCTAAATTTTCTGTTTCACCTAAGTATGGTGATTCCTTTGTTCAAAAAAAGAAAGTTAAGTAACAACAAGTAAAAACAAAAGAATTACTTTCACGTGCTTTTCACAAAAGAAAATGCAAAATTGAAATAGCTGCACTAACATCAATTAGTACAGTTACATGTAAGCAATCTTAAAAATTTACCGGAGCTGCTGAAATTAGCAACCCCCACACTTGATAGGTGGATGCCCTTGGCTTTTTACGAGCGGGAACTACTGCCGCCTTCAGTGAAATTTCATTTCTCTGTTTTACTACTGCTCCATCAAGCCGAACGTGCATGCTGAATGAACTTTTAATTGTGAAGTAAAAAATAGAGAAATAGAATTCCCTCTTAAGAAAACTTTAAAAAAAAAAAACATCGGCCAGGCATCGGCATTTAGATATTTTTGGGGCCGATGTTTTTTATATGTTAGCATCGGCGGCCGATGCCGATGGTCGATGGAAAAAATTTCAACCATCGGCGCCGATGCATCGGCCTGGCCGATGCATCGGTCGAGCCTTAGTTATTTTAGAAATATTGCAGCATTCCTTTTGAATTGCATTTATTTATTAAATAACATAGACTATAATTTAACTCTTAGTTAATTTTCACTAGTAGTTCTAATATGCAAATTATCGATGAAAAAACGACTATACTGTGAGAAATTTTTAAACCTTAGAAAAAAAAATTTCATAGCTTAAATAATAACAGTTATTTATGCTTATTTTTGTAAAGTCCAAAAGGGAAGCACACTTATTTTGCTGCAAAGAAACTACATAAAAAAGTACAGAACCTTTTATCGCGGAAACTTTTCAAATTTTGGCCCAATCATTCCGACATTAAAAAATATATAGAAGCATTTTGGGCAATTTTTAAAGCGTGAGCATTTTTTCCACATGCTTTAAATAAAATACAAATATCCTTTTTTAATATTATGTATATGGGTGATTCTACGCTATTTGAATTCAAACGGCCAATGGAAAAACTTCATGTAAAACTGATTTTATCAAGGTTTTTGTATGCTTAAGGGGACACGGGACCTTTGATGTGAAATTTTCTTTTTTTTTTTATTTTTTACTTTACTTTGGCCTTTTTTGGTATTTTTATTGTATATTTTAGCTATTTTTTAAATATTAATCTAATTAAAAATATTTTTGACTAAAAAAATTGCTAAATTATAGTAAAATATGATAAATATTAAAAACATGAAAAAATGAACCTCGCGTCTGAAATTTCAGCCAAAAAGCTCAAAAATTTTCCTGTAGACACATAACAATAATGCAAACACTTATTGGCATACTTGTATGGCTTACCTTTATTAGTTTTTGAAAAAAAAATTTTTTTTTGAATTTCGACCATAATTTTTCAAAAATTTTGAATTTTGCTACAACGAAACCAGTATAAAAAAAAAACCAATAAATGTTTCATTAAAACAAATGCCAACTTATCTTTGTAATACTTATACAAAACAGTGAAAAAAGTTTTAGGTTGATTACTGAAAAATAAAGACGCGGCATACATTTTAAAGTTGAAAAAAACACAAAAAAATTTAACGGAGAAAAAAGCATTTTTGTGTGTAAATGTACTAATTATGGCTCGAATAGTGATAATATCCTCAAAACACATATCAATAATTTTTATATGTTTCTTATAGTTATAAATTTTATAATATCATCAGCAATAGTATCTGATTCAACATTTTTACATCAAGAAAGCAATTCATGGAAATTTGGTTACGTGCCTAAAATTAGCTTCTTTGTGGAATATCGGCTAATTTGATTATGTGTCTAAAATATTGGCTTCTTTTTGCAAAGTGAAACAATACAATTTTTTCACAATTCAGTTGTATAAAAATCAGTTCCAAAACTTTAAAATTCTTCTCGGAAAAATCAAAAAATAGTTTGAATAAATCATTCTAAATAGAGGCGTAGCTTTCGAAATAACAAAGAAAAAATTTTACTCGAACAGTAATAATACCATACAAAAATCATGAGAATGCTATACTATGCATTTCTTATAGCGAAAAAATATTACATTATTAGCAGCACAAATGTGCATTCTTACTAAACATTTTATGAATGAATTTATAAGTTTGTAAAAAGTTCTATGCACAATCTTTTTTTGTCACTACATTGTATAAAATATGCACAGAAATTTTTAAATTCCAGTTTATACCACACGTTCATATGTAAGTGCCCCGTGCACTAAAATAATCCAGCACCATATGTTTCACCTTCGGCTTTCTTAATTTTTTTAGCAACATTCTTCTTTTTGTATTTTTTTTCTTTCGCAGCATTCTTGTAAACGGATGACTGGCGCCTAACACTCTGATTAATTCGGCGCAAATCTATTCTTTTGGCAACTTTCAGGAATGTAGTGTTGTTCTTGGTCGATGCGGTTGCAACATTTCCCATATTATACTGGCTAACTGCATTTGTAGTGGTGATCTCCAGTCTTCGCTTTGAAACAAAAACATCTTTCGAGCACAATCGCCATATTACGCTGTGTAGACTTTCGTTAGCGTTTTGAGTTTGTCCCGATGTGCACCGTTTTAACAATTCGTCGCAAGCTAATCGCTGATACACCGGCAGAATTTTTGAAACAATGCTCATTGAGAGAAACTTTCATTGCTGAATGACTTGGCGCTTTTTGACCGAGCGCTTTAGCTCGGTTATAAAAGCACCAAGAGCTTTCACCTTCAGGACATTTGAAGTGCTTGGGTTTCTTGTCTGTGGATGAGCAATGGTATAGGGATGCAAAGATAGAACTTTTCATTGCCTCCACATCAGGGGCATTAGAAGTTATAGCTTTTCTATAATAGTTCGTGAGCCTGGATATCGTTCCATCGGTCAGATGTCCTTTTTTTTCCCTCCGAGTGTTTCCCCCAACACTTTATGTTCCTTCACTTTCTTTCGAAGTGCTGTGCCTTTTGCGACATGATTGACACATTCTTCTTTCGTTATCTGACATCCGTCATACACATTCAATTCCTTCAAGTGTGAGAAGGTTTTTGAGTCGCCATCTGAGAGAAGAACTGTGTAGCGCATGTTGCAGTTTTCAATAGAGCGACGCCACAAAATTTCTGCTGCATGCATCTCCATAGCAGGGGACGAGCCATCAAAGTTTTTATCGCAAAAGCCAGATGACTTATGGGCTTCTTGCCATATCTGGAATTCTGGTGACGTCTCATCAAGCTCCTTTTTAGTTACTTCGCATAAATGGCAGTATTTCGAAACAATTTCAAAGTCCAGCACAATGCCACTCATAATATCAATGACACAGCCAATGCCATATAAGGAACTGTAGCCCCGTCTCTGCCAGGTTCCATCGTAGGACACTCCTATGTCAATGATTTCTTCCGAGTTGTCTTCATTTAGCTTTTGATATTCTTCTCTCACTGCTGACCTGCATTTTTTCAAAACATCTGATTTGAAAGTTTTATTTTCTTCTGCTAAAAGTGAGACATACGAGTCGAAGGTCTTTCGATCCATTGGGTTGAGGCCCATGTGCCCGGAAAACTTTTCCAATGTAGCATATCCTTTGCCAAAGCTAAGAAAAGCAGAAACAGCATTTTTATTCACTGCGAATTTATTTTGGCTCTCTACAAGAGGACTGGAGAAAACACTACTGTACTCCTTTTGGCATGATGTACAGAAAATCTTCAATTTCGCTGCAAATCCGTATTCCGTATTCGTTTTTTTCACATTCAAACTGTGAGATTCACAGTGAGAACATTTCAGTTCTTTTAGAAGAGGACCCCATATTTCATCATGAAATATAGTTGCAGTAGATGAAGGCATATCAGTACTGTTTGATGCATTAGAAAAGAGATTTAGTTTTTTCAGTCCTGGAAGCATACAATTCATTACTACTAGTAGCATTAGCAGAGTTTTCACCACCAAGAACAGTTTTATTCCACCTTTTTTTTGCATTCTCACGGGCACTTTTCCGTCTCTTAGTTGAGTGAGATTTTGGTTTGTGCCACCTTGAACTACTCAAATCCATGGTCTTCAGCAAAAACTCCAAAAACAACAATTACGAAAAGGGGACGGAAAATCCAAGAAAATCACAACAGAAAACAAAAATTTAACAATAGAAAACAAAAATTTAACAATAGAAAACTAAAATTTAACAATAGAAAACTAAAATTTAACAATAGAAAACTAAAATTTAACAATTAAAAACCAAAATGTAAGAATATAACAAAAAAATTTAACAAATATAGTATTTTTAGCAAGTTCGAAAGTGATAGCAAACGCGGCAAAAAATAAACATAAACAAATGCGAATTCGTTCGTAGAGACACGGTTACAGTTAATGCAGTGTTGCCAAATTGTTGAAATATAATAATTATAATATTTTTAATATTAATCACTAAAGTTCAAGCGAAAAATTCAGAAATATATCAGGAAATCAACATGTAAACAAACTTGACAGCTGCTGAAGATTCAAAATGACCACGCCCACGCCCACTTTTTTGTAAAATCGCTATAAAATCCTTAAAAAACGTCCGATCGAAAAAATTTTTGCACAACAAGATAGAGAAAACATCTTTTTCATGTTTTAAATGAAAAAAAAATCGAAAATTTGACGATTTGAAGGTTCCGTGTCCCCTTAAAGCAGTTGAGAGAGTTTCCCGAACACTCTCAAACTTAAACCGCTTCCGAGCGAAGTTAAATCATCACGTGATCAACTGACGTCACTTTTTAAACCGACTTAGCAGTTAAACTCGTTTAAGAGGCGCAGTGTAAACGGGGTCTAACGGTGAGAGCATTGGGAAATTCCACCGCGGATACTACTGTCTACAAACATCAACATTTCGTAGTCTGTAATAAGTTCCAGCTGAATACTTGTCTCCTTTAGCATATTTCCCAAGAAAGACCAGAAGCAGTATAATACCATAATGGATCTAAGCCATATGTTTTTATGCAGACCTGTCTAAAATTTCGAAAATGTCTGTTTGCTGTAGGATGTCTGTTTTGACGTACAAATCTGCATACTCTCCTAAGGTTTTCAATTGGAATACTTTCCATACATTTTGAGCATGTTCATAATCAGCCTGTGATATTTCGCTTTCATTCAGCCAGTTACAGTTGACAAAAAACGTATTAGAACAATATGAAATTCGTACATTTTGAAGTAATAAAATGAATTTACACGAATAAAACAATTACATTACGTAAAGTTTCTACAAAAACATCCCGTTTTGTAACAAATAAAAGTTTGACTTGAATAGAACTTTTACAAAATTAAAATAACTAAGTTTACATTGCAAAATAAGTATTAGAACAGCAAGTTTGCATGTTAAATCAAATTGATAAATAATTAATAATTAATTGAAATGCATATTTAATACTTGGTATGCAGTTCTTTAGCTGCAATTACTGCTTCTAAGTGTCTCGGCATGGATTCTACAAAATCATTTGTGACTTTTAAGGACATTTTGTTCCATGCCTCCTGTAAAGCCTCTTTTAAGCTTGATTTGTTTGTATCGAGTTTTTATAATTTTATTATCTAATAAATGCCATTGATGCTTTATAGGGCTCAGGTCTGGTGATTTTGGTGGAGTTATTTGTCTTCGGGGGCATTATATAATAACCACTCTTTGGTTTTTTTGGCAATGTGCTTTGGATCTTGATCCTGTTGGTTGGTTGGTTTTATTATTTTTAATGGCGCAAAAGCCTTTATAGACTATACTGCGCCAAACGATAGTTTTGTTTAAAAAATGATGAGATGCAGAAATAATCTAAAATACGAAGGAGCTAAGCATTAAAAGATTAAAAAGCATTTCACAATGAGACATTTATACAAAGTTTAAAATTCTAAATGAAAACGCAAAAGAAAAAAGTGGCAAAAAATTTGACTAAAATCTATTAAACAATTAAGAAACAAGGACGACTTCAACAAGATAGGTAAAACCAATCTCATGAAGAAATGAGAACAAATTAGGGTGGAGTGCGTCCCCTAGCAACTCCGACAAAGATGGATAAAAACAGTTAAAAAATTTAAA
>JAXGGA010014379.1:0-32317 GCA_038373865.1 Uloborus plumipes | reverse complement strand
ATTCAAGTTTCAATATTTTTTTTTGGTTGTCTGGCTTACATCGTTTTTCATCAATGCGGAAAAATTTCGTCCGCTTGGATATAAGTTTGCAGAAAATAGAAACTGGCCATATTTCAAAAGCATCCAATCAGCGTTTCTAAACACTAACTTCGGAATTTTTCGCTACACAGCTGTGTTTTAGCTATTAGTTGTGTTTATGTTATTTAAATTATTTCGCGAACTAAAATAGAGAGGGGGGAGGAAAAAACTGATATTATTGCCTTACCACCAGAATGCCTCTCTGAATCTTCCGACATTTTAATTTCGAGCTGTATCGCACACCCAGAATAGAGGGGGCACTTTTTAAATTGGTTTAACATTAAACTCATATAAGCTTCAAAAAAAAAAAAAAATGTGCCCATTTCATTTTCGGTGTGCGATATATACTGAAAATGTTTTTTTAAATTGTTTTTTAAGCGTAAAAAATATTAATATATGTATTTTGAAACAACTTTGTTGAAAAATAACAGTCAGAAGGTTAACCTTTTATACCCTGACGGTATACTCAGAAGTACCGCTTACATTAATTTAGCGTTGTGAATAGAAAACGGCTGGAATCATGCTGGTAATTTACAGTTACCATTTCTTGTACTTTCTGATCTTCTTAGGTCAAACCTTCGCGCATTTACGCATGTGTCAGGTCTTCTCTGATCTTACCAAAATAGGGGTGTTAGGTAAGATAACAATAAGGGGGAGAATAATAAAAAGTGTTTTGTGCCGTATCAAACAACGTGGAACGATACTATTTCAAATACATAGTTTAGTTGAATATGTCAAAAGGGGAAAAAAATGCAAGTTAAAATTGAAAACTTCTGAAAGTTATCACCCATAACCCATCTACCCTTTTTTAAGTGGAACTGTTCGCGAGTGCCAGGCGCGGTTTGCACGGACGGACAGTACTTCGCTGATAGGCCGACAGTTGTTGTCAGCGATTGCAAACAGTTTTCAGAGGCGGCTAGTACTAGTTTTGGGGCCCAAGCCCTAGGGATTCAAATATTTACTCTTTACATATGTTATTTGATGTATTTTAAACAAAAAACACATACATAACAATGCATATACAAATTAGTTCAGGGCATGAATGGTTAACCAAGTATTTCATTGTGACAAGTAAAACTAACAAAAATATGGATCAAAATCATTTGTCACTTACGAGGTTCGCCCTCAGGCAGTCCATCATCTCCAACTGGAATGTCCCCCTGCTGCATCTCCGTGGGCAGGGCGACCGTGAACTTCGGGGCGGAGACTCGAGTCAGGGCATCGTGACTCGGTCGGCGCCCCGCTTCACCCCACACTGCAGACAGGTGTACTGCGTACGGGTGCCCTCGATCAGGCCCTCCACCCGCTGGCCGGTCACCGTGGGGGGCAGGCTGAACTCCTTCTCCAAGCCTGGAAATATGATGGATAGGTTCAATTATTTTGTAGGAACTGAAAAGTCTTTTGTTGCTGTAGGATGGGTAACATATAGAAAATAATCTGAGAGTTTCACGTGTTTCCATACAATTGGGATACATGAACCTGTTTAACGTTCCAGCTTTGACTATACTACACTACAATCTTTCTTGACAACAATATCGTGACGTTAGCCTTTGAAAAACGAGCTACATGAAACGTCACAGCCTACTTGGCGAATTAGAGGAGATCGCTGACTGCTTGTGAGTCTTATTGGCTCCGCTCGCAGTGACGTTCAGTGTCAAGTTAAGTTACATTCTAGTATACTAGATATTGTTAAAAGGTCAACGAAGGGATAAAATTCGCCCAACGCCGAATTTCAAAACAATGCTTAATTTTTAATGCATTTTTAACGCCCCCCTCCCAAAAAAAGAGGCGTTTTGAGAAACGGAAGCAGTGCTGTCATACAGCTGTATCTTTCAGCATTTTACACACAAAATTGTATAGCAGCTACACAAGCTTTTCATTGTAGTTTTTTACCCGACTACGGCAAAGCCTAAAGGAAGGGTTATGTTTTTATCAGTCTGGCTATGTTTGTGGTTAAGGATGTTCCACCGTAGCTCCTAAACTATTCATTCGATTTTGATGAATGAGGTGCCAATCGATTCGTTTTCGAGTCTCGAGTGTCATAGGCTACTTTTTATTAGAATTTAACAAGAGGAAAAATCGATTATTCCCAGACAAGCTCCAATTTTTACCGATATTTTCGGAGCTAAGTGTGTTCAACAATGAATTTCCAGTGTAAGGCTTACCTAGATTTTAGCATGAAATTAGTTCAAAGCAATATATATATAGAAGATAGTTATTAAATATTTGTTTCAATTCATTATTTTGCACATGCATTTTTCCAGTTAAACTTGAATTACAAGGTTTTTGTTTTGACAACACTTGATTCTCGTAACGTGAAAACTTGTATTTAAAAAGGCAAAAGCTTCATTACCCGACTACGGCAAAGCCTAAAGGAAGGGTTATGCTTTTAGCAGTCTGGCTATGTTTGTGGTTAAGGATGTTCCACCGTAAGCTCCTAAACTATTCATTCGATTTAGATAAATAAGGTGCCAATCGATTCGTTTTCGAGTCTCGAGTGTCATAAGTTACTTTTTACTAAAATTTAACAAGAGGAAAAATCGATTATTCCTAGACAAGCACTGATTTTAACCGATATTTTCGTAGCTAAGTGTGTTTTAGTTCAAACAAAAGTCGTAATCAACAATGAATTTCCAGTTTAAGGCTGACCTAGATTTTGGCATGAAATTAGTTAAAAGCAATTATAACTCAAGCCCGATTACGGTAAAGCCTAAAGGAAGGGTTATATTTTTAGCAGTCTGGCTATGTCTGTGGTTAAGGATGTTCCACCGTAGCTCCTAAATTATTCATTCGATTTTGGTGAATAAGTAAAATAAAAAAGTTTTAAAAACCTGTAACCCGACTACAAAAAGCTCTAAAAAGTCAGAAATAATAACAAGTTTAAAAAACTATAACCCGACTCCAAAAAAAAAAAAAAAAAAAAGCACTGAAAGGTAAGAAACAAGGTAGGTGCTATTTAATATCATCGTCTTATTAAATAAAACAAGACGTTTGATATCTTAGCTATACCTGTTTATTTAGTTCTACGACTTGAACCCTTTGCAAGTTCCACATTAACAACATAATTCAATTCAAATGCTGTAGTCGTGCGTTGTCAACTACAGAAAGCAAGCATTTAAACTTGATACACAAGCAAACATATTAATTTGATCTATATATGTACAAGAACGGTAAATTAGGTTATAATGTTATTTTATCAAATTGTTTTTCTGTAGTTGACAACACACGACTACAGCATTTGAATTGAATTATGTTGTTAATGTGGAACTTGCAGAGGGTTCAAGTCGTAGAACTAAATAAACAGGTATAGCTAAGATATCAAACGTCTTGTTTTATTTAATAAGACGATGATATTAAATAGCACCTACCTTGTTTCTTACCTTTCAGTGCTTTTTTTTTTTACCCGACTACGGCAAAGCCTAAAGGAAGGGTTATGTTTTTATCAGCCTGGCTATGTTTGTGGTTAAGGATGTTCCACCGTAGCTCCTAAACTATTCATTCTATTTTGATGAATGAGGTGCCAATCGATTCGTTTTCGAGTCTCGAGTGTCATAGGCTACCTTTTATTAGAATTTAACAAGAGGAAAAATCGATTATTCCTAGACAAGCACCGATTTTTACCGATATTTTCGGAGCTAAGTGTGTTCAACAATGAATTTTCAGTGTAAGGCTTACCTAGATTTTAGCATGAAATTAGTTCAAAGCAATATATATACTATATAGAAGATAGTTATTAAATATTTGTTTCAATTCATTATTTTGCACATGCATTTTTCCAGGTAAACTTGAATTACAAGGTTTTTGTTTTGACAACACTTAATTTTCGTAACGTGAAAACTTGTATTTAAATAGGCACAAGTTTCATTTTGAATTACATGATTTTTGTACATTACATGAAATCTTGAAAGCTCGGAACCTTTGATGCGCTTTGGACGAATGTTACATTGTTTTATAGGTTACCGTAAAGTCTCAAGACTTGTAGGACTAAACGGAAGCGTACATTTTTTGTCTTCATTTTATCTTTTGCCCTGTGAAAAATTATAGAGAGACTCTTTGAAATAATAATCTTGAAGTTAAATGCCTGTTTTTAGAAAATTTAAGGTAAAATCCTACTTTAGGGTCGGTGTTTGGGCGATTTTTTTTCAGTACCTGTAGCTTAATAAGTGTAGTAGGTTCTGCAATAATTTAGCTTAAAAATCGCCAAATATTCCAATCAGATACCTCAATGATGAATTCTGTGGGTTGCCAGATTTGTAATTAATTTATCGCGGACCTTAAACTTAGGATTCATCTACACTTGTACAGACTTGAAATGCTTTAGGAACATTAGCGAGATTACTTCTCTCTTTCCAAACCAAATTCTCCCGAATCGTTCCGCAAATTCAAAAGATCTCCCTCAAGCACAAGAAAACTGCGCATGCCTTCGGTTTGCCCCGCTCTTTAAATAGCCACGTCGTGAAGCTGTTTCTGCCATATTTTGCAAAGCTCCCGTAGTCAGTTCTAGGACAGAATATTGTGTTAAATAAAATCAGCGTAATTATGCATCCTTGTTCCCCTTAATTGGAGTCTTGTATTTAATAATTGTCAGGCTTCGCGTAGAAAGCTACAAAGTATCTGGTTATGAGTTTCACCAGTCCAGGTATGTATGAATGTTATGTGATGTTTTTATTTTTTGTGATAAAATTGAAACTTTATTGTAGTCATGCATATAGCATATAATTATCATACTCGATTTGTGCTGACACTCTTCAAGAAAATACGCAATAATAAAAATTTTTTAAAACCGTAAACGTCTTGTAACCCGACTAACAAAAAAGCCTGCCTCAAAAAGTCAAAAATAATAACAAGTTTAAAAACTATAACCCGACTAAACGCAGAAAACAAAAGCACTGAATAGGTGTAAGAAAACTAGGTAAGTGTGCTATTTTTTACTATCATCGTCTTATTAAATAAAACAAGACGTTTGATAGCTTGGCTATACCTGTTTATTTAGTTCTACGACTTGAACCCTCTGCAAGTTCCACATTAACAACATAATTCAATTCAAATGTTGTAGTCGTGCGTTATCAACTACAGAAAAGCAATTTGATAGAATAACATTATAATCTAATTTACCATTCTTGTATATATAGATTAAACTAATATATTTGTTTGTGTATCAAGTTTAAATGCTTGGTTTCTGTAGTTGACAACGCACGACTACAGCATTTGAATTGAATTATGTTGTTAATGTGGACCTTGCAGAGGGTTCAAGTCGTAGAACTAAATAAACAGGTATAGCTAAGCTATCAAACGTCTTGTTTTATTTAATAAGACGATGATATTAAATAGCACCTACCTTGTTTCTTACCTTTCAGTGCTTTTTTTTGTAGTCGGGTTATAGTTTTTTAAACTTGTTATTATTTTTTGTAGTCGGGTTATAGTTTTTTAAACTTGTTATTATTTTCCTTCCGTTATCATTAAATTTAAGTCTACTGAGTCACTATGAAGATTGGATTTGTCAAACGGAAATCCAATGACCTGCTACAGGTGTGGTTTATAAACTTTTGGGAAGAATACAATATTTATTTTTTTAGAAATATATTAGTTGGCGACTTTTACCTATTACGGTAGTTCTGATGAACAGTATTGTGAATGCGGGGAAAAAACCTATTTCCACTCGCGCTGCAACGAAAAGCTCCTAGCTCTATTGGCGCCCACAGTTAAAGAGCGAAAAATTCAGCAAGCCATTTGGCGTCACCGTCACTTGAGCTTTAAAATCATAGTAATAATTTTAAAAAATCTGGTGTGGACCCCACACTACTTCCTTTTACGTTCTTACTCTTTCTTTGTTTTTCACATTTCCTATCTTGTTAGACTCATCATCTAGTCTTAATGATTTCCCTCTTTTTCTGTTTTCCATATTTTCTCTAGCTTTATGTTCGTCATTTTCTCTCAGCTTTCTCATTCTTTTCTTAGTCTTCGCAATTTCTTCTTCTTTATATGCTTCATCTGCTCTTAACGCTTGGACTCTATTTATGTTTTTAACATTTTCATTCTCTTTATACTCATTACACAGGCCTACAAAAAAAAAAATTTTTTTTTTGGTGCCCAGGATTTTTGAGCAGATTTTAACTATATTTTTATTGCTGAATCTGAATATGCAAACAGTTTTTTTGTATCAGCTCTAGATTTTTAGATAAATTCACTTATCTATCAATGCTTTTTTCTATGTAATACGCTCAAGTATGAGTGTTGTAAAATTTATACAGGGACAGATTCGTGTATATTTTCCTTATTGTCTGTCTTATATTGAAACCAATTGAATTTAAAATAATAATAATTATGAAATAACTAATTATTATTAAAAAAAATAATTATTATTTTAATTTATCTATATGTATGAAAATAAATGTATGTATATTTGTTTGTTCCTTATACAAATCCACAGTTTTCGTCGGATTTTCACCAAACTTGGCACAGAGGTTCCTTGGTGCACCAAAATTCATAGGTGGGGTTTTGAAACATTTAAAAACTCTAAAAAGCTCAAAATTCAAATTTTTCGTCTCAAAATGGCCATTTTCTTTCAATTTTGAATAGATAGAGTAATAGAGATATAAGCCTTCAAAAATACAAATTGAAAATACTTAACACATTTAAATACGAGTATTTTCCGACAAAGATTACTATTAACAATGAATTATCAATTCAAGACTCACCTTTTTCATTTTAACATGAAATAAGTTAAAAACAATTACTGTTACAACTATTTGCATTCAACACTATTTGAACCACTGTTAAGAGCTACTATGTTGTATTAATAAGCACCCGGGCAACGCTGGGTAATAACCCTAGTTTATTATAAAAGGAAGATTAATAATATAAGATATTGTAACTGACTGGTTGACCTCTTGGTTGTTCATTGTTTCTTGTGCATCTGGGATAGCAGAGACAAAATGCAACACTGGGTTAGAAAAGGGTGGCCTAGGACAGCAAACATGGATGTTGGGGAAAAAAATATCATCAATGATCCTTTAGTTCCAAATGAGAAAATCATCTTTCCAAAGGCTCTTGACAAGAATGGATCATGCTTTGCATATATAGGGGCAAAAACGCCTCAGCTGAGTATGGAAAAAATTAAAGCAGGAATATTTGATGGCCCACAAATAAGACAGCTGATTAAAGACCCAGGCTTCATAAATTCAATGATTGAGATTAAACAAAAAGCATGGAATTCTTTTGTTTCAGTTGTCCAAAATTTTTTGGGTAAACATAAAGCTGAAAACTGTGTTGAAATAGTCAATGGAGATGCTGAATAATTTCAGATCACTTGGGTGTAACATCAGCAGTAAGGTGCACTATTTACACAACGACTTAGACTGTTTTCCTGATAATTTAGGAGACATTAGTATGGTGAAAGATTTCACCAAGATATAAAATGCATGGGGGATCCCTATCGAGGAAGATGGAATACTCACTTGATGGCAAATTACTGCTGAATTTTAAAACGCGGAATTGTTCTAAAATACGCTCAAGAATGTCACGCAAAAGAAGTTTTCGAATTACTCAGTGAGTAACTGGTTTACATGATGACTTTTCCGTTTTCTTTTGTATATAATAAATAATATCTGTGTAATATAATAAAAATTAATTGTTTAATTTGTTTTTTTAAACCATGGTTTTTCTTTTCAACTAGTGTTATGTACAATTCATTAAAATGTTAATATCTTAAAAATTCGAGCTGATAGGCAAAAACTAATAGCATATTTGAATTCAGGGAATCAAATTCATAAGAAATCACCTCCAAAATCTTCGGCACCAAAACCACTGTTGACCAGTGTATCTAATCTTAATACTGGGACTCTTTCTTTGTTTTTCACATTTTCTATCTTGTTATACTCATCATGTAGTCTTAATTATTTAACTCTTTTTCTGTTTTCCATATTTTTTCTTGCTTTATGTTCGTCATTTTCTCTCAGTTTTCTCATTCTTTTCTTAGTCTTCGTAATCTCTACTTCTTTATATGCTTCATCTGCTCTTAACGCTTGTACTCTATCTTTGTTCTTAACCTTTTCTATCTGTTTATACTCATCATCTTGGCGTTTTTTTATTTTTGCCATAGATTGCTTCATTTTCTTCTTTTTTTGTCTGCATGAGTTCTTCCTCATTTCTTTTTCTTTTCGCCCACAGTTAAAGAGCGAAAAATTCAGCAAGCCATTTGGCGTCACCGTCACTTGAGCTTTAAAATCATAATAATAATTTAAAAAAAAAAATGCTGGTCATATCGCAATTTTTTTTATTGATGATGTTCATGTATGTTTCTCCTCCATATAAAAAGAAAATTGAAGAATCGAAAACTTCCCTATTGTGTAGGCAAAGTCATTTTTTGAAGATGACTTTCTGAAAAAAGTTTTCGTTTTTAATTTAGTAGTTTTAAATTTTCCTCTCAAGAAGAGCTTCAAATACAGAGTGTCTGACTTCATCAGTTTTACTGTTAAATAGAAGGTTACTAAAAACATATAGTCATCAATTTCATCTTCCCAGGTATTTTTGATGTACAATTTTGGTGTTGACATTTACCCTATAAATATTGTACACTTTGATAACAGGAAACAACCAAGTTTACCATTCTTCATTGGAGGGAGGGGGGATTTCAGGTACATTTTTGAGTGAATTTTACACAAGCTTCTAAACTGATTGCGTACATGGTCACGCCAACCTATATCAACCACACGTCGAAAGAAGTCACGTTTTTCATTCACCCCATAGTCTCTGGAGTAAATGTAAACATGATTCTTTTTCTAAAAAATAGTCATAAAATTGCATTTCTGATACCTACCCAAGTAGCATCAACTCATTGGATTTTGCTCGGCCGATCAACAAACTCCTCGTAAACTGATCCCGTAACGCACCATGACATCGTTCCGATCAGTATCCGAGCACGGTTTTCGATGAGCTACTTTTCATCGGAAATCGATATCCTTCCGATCAACTTTCCCGATGAAAATAAGATGAGCTATATTCCATCGGAAAACGATATCCTTCCGATCAAGTTTCCCGATGAAATTCCTCGGCACGGGACTGTTCTGCTCGTAAATTACCCCAAATCTCATCGTATTCTCATCGGATTTTGCTGCTCGGATTCTGCTCGGCCGATGAGACATATTGGATCATTGACCGATGAGAATTTCAACGGGTTTCGATGAATGGCCGATCATCGGCCGATGAGATGATGCTGCTAGGGTAAGTACTCTCACAGAGTGCACACAATCCACAAAATTTTATTTACCAATTCATCCAAAGCAAAGGGAAGGATCGAAAGGTGAAACATTGAAATTCTACTTCCCTTTACTCCATCTGTCCCTCAAGATAAGTATTTAGTAGTACAACTTATTGATAAAATTAATATTTTTTCCTCATATATCTACTTTTAGTTTAATTATTATTTCAATACTATTAGCTCTAATTATTTTTATACATTGATTTTTATTATTTTATCATGTAAGTACGTGTTATAAAAACTATTTCAAGTGTTTACAAATAAAATAAAATAAAGAAAGTTAGGGGATAAAAATGCCTATTATGCTATTCATCTCATTTGGTAGGATTATTACTTAACCGTCCCTAGGCAGTAAAGTTAGTTTACGTAATATCAAGGGAATGAAATTGCCTTACAAAATAATAACACTTTGTTTTGTACATGGAAAAATTTTCTTAAGTGTATATAAATAATTCAGTATAGTAAAATAATGTAATCTGAAATAATGTTATAAAATATTAACATGAAGTTACTCACATTATCGAAAAATGGTTTTTCTGTTGGATGAAAAAACATGAAATTTCCATAGTAATTCAAAGCGATTGAATGTTCTTGGAAATAATGGAATACATTGGGCGGGTTCCTCTTCGTTGGCTAATGATAGCAGCTCGTTTTTTGAAAATTCAGTTTTCAGGAAGGTGAATATTTCATTCATATAAATATTCAAGATTCGTAAACCTTTTTACATTTTTGAAATAGGTCATTTGCCCTTATTTTTGAAAGAAAGAAATCAATGCCCCAAAAGTTTGTTTGAAAAACTAATGCAATATGAGCTAATATTTAGAAAAGTGCCAATTTGAGTCCCAAGTGAATTTTCACCAGTATTTCAATAACTAGTTACAAAAAAAATTTTCCCCATAAAGAAGATAAGGTTCTGCTTCATTTCATCTAATAACATCAGAAAAAAAAAATTTTTTTTCTTCAGAAAATATTGTTTTTATACATCAAAAATCAGATCGGTAACGTGTCCCCAGTAGCAAAGCTTAGCATGCAAACAGGCCATGCGCACTTTCTAACTTCCCAAAAAAAACGCACTTGCAAAAAAAAACGATTCTATTTTTACCCCTTTGTTAATATTTTACTTCATTTTTGCTTTAATCGATTTCTGATTTTCTAGCCGATGCGAAATCAGCGTGTCCCAAGTTCCGCCGTCAGAGTGGTAACAATAACTTCCGATCTATGTTTAGGCTCCCAAAATCATTTCCTGCACCTATACCACGTGATACTGAGTACCTGGTGGGATGTTTTATCGAATCGTAACTAAAAATTTGCATTTCTGCATCTAAAATTGTAGGTAAGATTTTTTAAAGTGATTTTATAAAATGTGTGTCATTTGAGTCATCAGATCGGTAACACGCTCTAAAATGCGCAGTTTTTATTATTTTAAAAATTATTTTATATATAAGTATAGTCCTTTATTACAAGTGAAAAAACCACGTGTTTGATTTTGGTTTAATGCGATCGACTCAGAAATAAAAAAAAAACTTTGTCAGTTTGTCAGATCGGTAACAGTCAGAGCGGTAACATTGAAAAACAGCGAATATGTTACAGAACTAACTCACACGTTTCAGAATTATAAAAAGCAAAAATCATAGGTTTGAGCCATATATATTGAATATTTTTGTTCTTAAAAAAGGTAAAGCAATGAGTTTTAGTACATTTGCTTCATTTGTGGTTTGTATGACCTAACAATAGAAGCTAGTAAAATAAGAAAAATTGACACTGCAGAAATTAAGTTAATCAATTATTATTATTTTATTTATTTATTTATTTTTTTTTTGGTGCTTCAATTTCTCATAACTTTGCTAAATAACTAGATAATAACTAGCATGCTAAATTTGAATTTCTTATCAAGAAACTAAATTTCCTGCAACTGATTAAAGAAAAGCAAGCAGCAGAGTTGTGTGTTGAAAAAGTTGAAGTTGTGTGTTGTTTTAAAACAAAACAAATGTTTTATTAGCTTGGATTTGATAATCTCATAATTTATTTTATCTAAAAACCTTATCGCTCATTTTTATTTCCAAGAAATGCTTTTTTATAATGAAATTTGATTTTTTAGTCTAATATATATATTTTAATATAATTATCTTAATTCTATGATAAAAATGAGGAAATTATATCATATTTAGAGATGTTATCGAAGACTGAAAGCATAAACTCAAATATGTAACTCATATTAACATCAGATCTGTAACATTCATCAGATCTGTAACGGCTTAAAAGTGAGTCCTCTAAGGAGGGGGTAAATAACTTCCTTGACCTCCCCCCTTTTATTTTCTTGCATTTAGACCCAATTTAGACTTAAAATCCAATATTAGTTTTTTTCTGCAAAAAATTTTTTTTTCCAGAAAACTCCAACTTCAAATTGGCACTTTTCTAAATATTGGCTCATATGCATTATGTGATGAATATTTGTGATGAAGTTGATGCATATTTAAAATGACCATACGTCCCGTTTTGATTGGGACAGGTCCGTTTTCAGGTAACCTGTCCAGTTGTTGCAACGCGAAATTGCTGGAAGCGGAAATGTCCCGTTTTCTGAAGAGACAGAATGGAACACTGGGAAAGCTTTAGCGAAAAAGCGTTTAGTGTAATTGTGTAAGCTTTTTCATACACTGTAAAATATAGATGTTGTTTTTGCAATATAATTCTGCAGTAATAAACTGTAAAATTGTTATTTTTACAGTAGTTAACTGTAAAATTGCTAGTTTGCAGTAATAAATAGTAAAATTGCTAGTTTACAGTAATAAACGGTAAAATTACTAGTTTCACAGTTTATTACACTGCATTTTACAGTTTTAAACTGGAACCTTTGCTGCCAGTATTATACTGTTGTTTATATAAAATAATACAGCTAATTTTAAATTAAATATTTAAAATTGCTATTTTTACAGTGACAACTGTAAAATATCTAGTTTTACCGTTTTTTACAGTGCTTTTACAGTTTTAGACTAACCCATACTGCCAGTATTATTCTGTAAAAACAACAGCCTTTTTTTTTTCAGTGTATGGAAAAACCTGTAAAGTTGACTAACCTTGTAAGTTAACCACATGTCTACATTGACCGCCTTTGTCAGGTTACAGAATTATTCCTAATCATGAACATCAACCTCTGAAAGTCAACCACGAAAGTACTGCACCTCAAGTGGTCAATTTGCACAGGTTTTACTGTAGTAGTAATTTGGATTATGGGAACTTTCGCGCGGTTATTGAATACATTTTATGTTTACCAGGCGCGGTATTCTCTCATTAACAAGTAGTGGGCTATCTAAAAAGCAGTCATAAATCTCAGTTCTGAAAGTAACGTTGATTGTAAAAGTAAATTGTAAGAAGTTCCGCTAAAAATTTAATTCCTGTTTACAATAAGCACCAAATGTACTCTAGCTAATTAGTGCATTAAAAATACAATACTGCATAAATTTTCTCTTTTTAAATGTACGCTTTTGCTTTTTTCTGTAATGATCACAAATGGCAAAGAGCAACTGATTTTTTTACCACACTGGTGTTTGCCAAAAGTTTTTTACTGTCTCGTTTTGAGAGGAAAATATAAATCGTTACCTTTATGTATATTAGCTAAAAAAAAAAGCTTTATGCACATTGCAATTAAAAAAAAAAAATGAAAAGGTATACTAAGATAGCATTTTGGAGAAATCAAAGAATCGCAAAACTGAGTGATATCATGGTTATTTTAACTATCTTAACCATTTTATAAGTTAAAATCTTACACCCGACGCAAGCTTCACATTATTTTTACCAAGGTAGAATTTTTTTCAGACTGTGCCTTTCAGGTAGATTTTAGGAATGAGTGCAGTAATATCTACATATTAAATAGGAGTAAATCAGGGGAAGTCTTATTAGGTAACTCAAAGAAAATTAGACAGTATATTACAACAACCAATTCCACTCTTCGCTTTGCAAAGTAACGAAATGCAACATCAGGATTTATTCTCAGCCAGGGGTGCCTGAACAAAAATTTTTGGAAGGGGAAAAATTATCAATCTGTGAAATGAAATTCAGAATTTTACCAAATTATAAGGTACAAGTATGTACAAATCTAAAAAGAAAAAGGAATCTCAATGTTGCAATATTGTCTTCAAATTTGTTGAATCGTTGAACTTTTGGTGAACAAGAAAAATTTTGGGAGGCTATAGTGACCTCCTATTGGGACATACCTGATCCTAGCACTTTCTGGATACGATCGAAATACATTTCTATAAAGGCAAGTCGTGTCATACTTAAAAACTTTCGAAATATTTTTTCACTTCAAATGCTTTTAAAAATATATCACATTTTATTATTTTCAAAAGATTTTTTAATAGTATTGTGTACTTTATTTTACTGACTATTTTTCCGCTTCATGGAATGACATTTTGTGGTTTAAAAATACTGCCGACAAAAAATAAACATTCAAAAAGACCAGAGAGGTGTCTAAAAAAAATTAAACTTTAGGATAATTAATGATGTATTCTGCCCAACGACAGCGTTTTAACGACTTTAATGTCGTGAAATCTACAGCGGATAATTAAAGAACTTATTAGGATAAAAAGGTCCATTCATTTAGTCCTCATAATGACTCATTATTATCTTATGCAGCTACTTAATTCAGTTCTGAACTGTAAGACAAAAAGGAATTTTTAATAAGTTAATTAAGTACGCAGGAACTCTTTTTTTTATGTCACGGACTTGGAATTTTTAAATTTTATGGAACGCCAATCGAAGTTACCTTTTTGGATGAAAGGTATGAAAATAAAAAAGAATCAGAAGGAATTCTTTTCGAAATAATTAGTTGCTCTGCTCATGTCATAAAATGTGTATATGCGCAATTGTTTTCTCATTGCTAGTTCAAGCACCCGTTGTAAGTTAAGAGATGGTTTACATTTAAAATTTGACTGTCTAAGCTTTCGCAACATTTTTTTTTTTTTTTTTGGATGCGAGTTAAAAGCAACTTAAGAGTGTGCAGTAAGCAGACGTTTTGCGTCAGTGGTGTTTTTTCTTAAAAAGTCGTTTTAGATAAATAGTAATTTAGTTTTATTGAAAAAATCATTGGAATTCGCATTAACTTTCAGCATAAAAATAAATTATAATTATTATAACCACATACATAGTATAAAATGTATGTACGTTCTTCAAAAAGTTAGATTAATGTTTCAGAATTTATTTTAACACATTGGGTATGTTCAAATAGAGCAATCTCCGGCTGCACCGGTGACTAACCAGATGCGTTCTCATAGAGCTACCGGTTAACTGATTGTATATGAAAACACAAGGACACTCATCGCACTAACCAATAACGTCATCAAAATTGGACTCCTTAAAATATGAAATGGATAAATGCATTACCTTCGGTAGATTTTTTTTTTGCCAACTAATTCAAGGGAATAAAGGAGGGTGTGTGTGGGAAATTTTAGGACATACGGTCTCCCCATTCATTATAGACTTTTTGAATTCTCATTCACGTGCAATTACAGACTCATCGACGCTTCCAAGACGTCATTGTACACAGTAAAAAATGAACTGTTGTTTTTACAGTATAATTCTGATAGCCGAGGTTACAATTTAAGACTGTAAAATGTACAGTAATAAACTAAAACTAGAAATTTCACTTTCTTACTGTAAAGTTGGGAATTTTACAGTTTATTGCCGTAAAATTTAGCTGTATTATATTATACTGTAAAAGCAACAGTGTAATACTGGCAGCAGAGGTTCCAGTTTAAAACAGTAAAATGCACGGTAATAAACTAAAATTAGCTATTTTACAGTTTATTGCTGTAAAATTAGCAATTTTACCGTTTAGTACTACAAAATTGAAAATTTTAGTTTATTATTGTAAAATTAGCGATTGTTACAGTTTATTACTATAAAATTAGCTATATTATACTGTAAAAACATAAATTTTTTACAATGTATGTCACGGGGCGCTTTAATCCAGTTATGAGAAACATGCTATTTAAAGGACAATTACACAGTCATATTTTTGCAATTATCTTACCGTGCCCGTACTGTGTGAGGGGCGTCACCACCAGAGAGTAAGTGAAGAGTTTGAGGTTCTGCCCCTTGGGCGCTGGGGGAGGCTTCCACGTCAGATGAACGGATGTGGGTGTCATCTCTTCCACCAGAACCTCCAGTGGAGCAGACAGATCTGGAAGAGAAACAAAATGGCTCACTGTTAAAGCGATCCACCCATTTGGAGGAAAAGCAGACTATACTAGACAGCAACTTAACTTGACACTGAACGTCACTGCGGGCGGAGCCAATAAGAGCTCACAAGCAGTCAGCGATCTCTTCTAATTCGCCAAGTAGGCTGTAACGTTTTATCTAGTCCGTTTTTCATAGGCTAACGTCACGCTGACGTCACGATGTTTTTGTCAAGAAACGTTGCAATGTAGTATAGTATTCGAACTAAACAAGACATTGTAAAAAAGCAGTCGGAAACTTTTTACCATGAGATGAGTAAAATGGGACAACGTGAAAACAAGTAAACACATTTAAAATGATGCAGTAAGTAACCGCCCCTAAGCAAGGGCTAAGGCAGAAACATGCAGTACACCACCAGCCCGTTTATTCCCTCCATGGACTGCAGTTTCGTGCTTATTATGCACTCATCAGCATGGTATAGGAATTAAACAAGCTGGGGGCAAAAATCCTCTTATAGAGCAAAGAGAGCCAACAGAAACTGGTACATTTAAAATGAGTTTAAAACTCCGCAAACAGCGCTTTCGAGGCTATAAAATGCAAGCCTCTTCACCAGTGTATAGAAAAAGAAATAAGAATGGTTCACCACTCCAAGCCAACGGTCAAGTGAACGGTGACCGCACATGTCGTTCACTTGACCGTTAGTTTGGACTGGTGAACCATTCTTTCTTCTTTATACACCGATGAGGAGGCTTGTATTTTATGGCCTTGAAACAGCTGCTTGAGGAGTTTTTGACTCATTTTAAATGCTTTTTTTTTTTGTACTTATTTACACGTCGTCTCATTTTATTCATAAACAAGACATTTTTAGCTACAGTAAACTTCGGGTTATCAGAGGAACAGGATGGTACCGTAACAGTGGTTAAACGCGTCCTCAAAATAGGGAAAAAACGATACTGGTGTATGCAGTACACTGTTAAAACTACAGGTTGCTCAAAGCACTTTGACAGTGAAACGTTGTAGCACCAGCACAGGGGCGGATACAAGGGACGGGCGATCGCCCCTCCCTTGAGGGATTCTTCTTCAGCAGTTTTTCGACTTTGAAGGTCAAAAAAGGCAATTTTAGATGATCTTCGATGATACTATGAGAAGTGGTTGAAATTTGGGGCTCTGATCTAGAATTTTATCGAAATTGAAGACCGAAACATTTGTGATAAACATGCGTTAACCAGGATATGTGGTAAAAGGGGGGGGGCAAGTAGGAATAAAAAACAATCGCCCCGCCTTTAGAAGATTTCTGAATCCGCCCTTGCACCAGAAGCACCCCCTGAAAGGTGCCATAGGTCGTCAAGTGGCACTTTCGGGGGTGCTACACCGTTTCACGTTTAAAGGTGCCTAGTGGAACCTGTAGTTTTTGATAGTGTAGCTTTAAAAATATCAATAACGGCATACCGTTTTTAAATTCAGGATACAGACATCGTTAAAGAGTCGTAATAATTAACTCATCGAAAATGGATATTTCGGCTGTCCAGTGTCCATACACATGTAGGATGTGAACGTAATGGCAGAAGGGTCGAAAAAAACGACTCAGCATTCATTTTGCGATTACAATACAGTGAAATCCCGACATTACGTCCGCCGAATTTACACTTCCTCCACAATTTACATGTTTTTCAGAAGGTGCTTTCTATGTATTTCCGTATTTTTTTTCCTGTGTTTAGCGTTTTTATCTCAGTCCCTTGAGAAATATAAAATCGCCGGTTCACTGTGCTTTCCGCTGTCTCCGTGAAATTATATAAAAAACATTCATTCGGAACCTATAAACATATTTCAAAATGCGAGAAGAACTGAAAAAACTCAATGATGGTTTCATGAAATAATAAATGAAACGCTTTAAGGATGACAGGATAAATTGAAGGTATTTTTTAAACAGAGTTCAAAATCGTGAGCTAATCATTAATCATTCTCTGTAAATATGAACAATACAGCAACATAAAACAAAGGGAAACAATGTTCTAGAATCTAGAAAATGAAACAAAATATATCCGTCTTTCTTCCTAAAAAAACAAAGCCATGTGATTGATCAGCTGTCTATATAACCAAAGTATTCCTTCGGTGTTTTCTCCTTACTTAATCAGTAAAATACATTGATGATGAAGAAACCACGCACGAAACATGTTTCTTGAAATCTATTAAGGAAAAAATAAACCAAGTGTACTCGTTTTTTTTTTTATGGTTGAAAGTAGTTCTTGGATTGAAGGAATTAGGGGAGAGTGGTAATGAATGGGCCACTTTTTGGTTTTGAATTTTTGTAATTTTTTCTAACACTTTGTTTTAACTTTAAATTGGCGTTTTAGTTACTTTATTTATCTGGCTATCTAAAAAAAGTCATAAAAGTTGGATTAGCATCTGTCTATTATGAATTATAACAGAAAATAAAAATTTTGAAATTTGGCCCATTCAACCCCACCTATGGGGTTGAATGGGCCATCGAAGGTAATGAATGGGCCACTAAATGAATTCAATGAAAACATGTGGATTTAATCTTTTATTTGCTGAATATAACAAAATAAATGTGGCACTTGACATGATGATACAAAATCATACTGATTTAAAATTATATAAACATCAAAACTGATGCAATTAAAAAAAAACTGATTCATACCAATTGTAACAGAAAAATGACTAAATAATGAGATTGTAAGAAATAAATAACATCAAATATATATATATAAAAAAATAACAGATAATACACACTATGATTTAACAAAATTTATATCTTTCCAAAATAATATTAAAAATCCCTTTCAAAAACTTCATCTTCATTTTCAAACTTGTCAAAATTCAAATTTTTTTTTAAAATTTACTAGACATCTGGAATAAGAAATATCTAACTTAAGTTAAAAAGAAAGAAAATGAAATTTGTGTATGTGAGGAATATAATATGAAGGAGAGAGGGGGGCTTTTTCAAGCCACGCACTGCGACCAGAGGTCTATTGTACCATAAGAATATAATATAGATCTGCAAATTATATTTAGAAGTTACTACAAACCTATTTTGACACAGTAATCTTTATCTATGACAGTCAGTTGTGTTTCATATTAATGCGAAAATCCAAAGAAAAGGAAGAAAAACAATATTTAGGTGGCCCATTCATTACCATGACATGGTGGCCCATTCAGCCCTACCTATACTTTTGGAATACATTTAGGTATTTTGAATACATTGAATTTAAATAACATCAAAATACACCTTAAAATTAGTTTATAGATATGTAAAGACTAACTTATACATACGTATGCAGTGAAATACTTGGTACATTTTAGCTAGGAAATGTTTTACTAAAAAGGGAAAAACTTACTTTTCAGTCAGATTCTTGACCATGCCACTCTAGTTTAAAAATGGCTCAGCCCAAACGAATGAAAATTGGATGAGTTTAGTAGAACAAATAGCTATATCTATTGATGGCATCAAAAAAAAAAAAAAAAAAAATCATGCAAATACTTTTTCGTATTTTGTTAGTGGCCCATTCATCACCATGGCCCATTTATTACCACTCTCCCCTAAATTATTTTTTCGAATACAGAGAAAGTCCACAATTCGGACATCCAAAATGTCCGATTTTCGAAGATAAAGTTATAAGTCTGCCATAATCCACAGAGTAGCAACCATTTTGTTTATTTTAATCCATTTATGCCCAGTAGCCTAAAAACGGGACGCTTGTTAGATAGTTTACATTTTTAGCGATGCCTGCGGTTTTTTACGAATACAAGACATTTAAAAAAATTAGTGGACAATTTCGGTGTAAAATCGCAAAAAATTAAAACCAAATGCTTTTTAAGTGTCAATACAATGCAAGAGTAATGAAAAAATGACAGATGTGAACTTAAATGAGGAATTCATCTGAAAGTATTACAGGGTACGAAGACTTTTGTGGCGTTTTATTTCTCTGTCTCTTCACTTTTTGGCCCATTTCAAAAAGAAAATAAGTCAATATTTTAAAAACAAATACAGGGTATTATTCAGAATGACTCACAGATGATGTAAAAAAATATTAGCCTTCATATTCAAATTCAGTTCCAGGGAATTTTGGTTTAACTACAAATTTTTAAGATGTACGAACACGTTTGTGAGCCACTGTATATTAAGGTGGGGCGAAAAATAGAATGTTTTTCAGATCAACTTTTAATAGTTGCCAAAAGTTGTCTTTGGTGATAGTTAGCTTTTGTGCAAAATTTGAGAAAAATTGGTTAATATCTTCAGGGGGCGCTGCAATCGCAAAGTTTTACCATAGCTTTCTTATGGATTTTATGGTTAAAATATCGAAAAGAATGCCTTTAGCTAGTCTCTTTGCATTTTTTTTACTCAAAAGATGTTTCATGCATATGAAATGACTCACAAACATTATTTTATATGATATATTTATATTTAAAAAAAAATCATTTTTTTTTTCACGTTTTTGTTTCTTTTTAAATGCTTGAAATATAAATATATCATATAAAATATTTTTTTGAGTTATTTCATATGCTTTGAATGCATGAATATATCTTATGAGTAAAAAAAATACAATGAGATCAGCTAACGGCATTGTTTTTCATATTTTAACCATAAAATCCCGATAAAAGTTATGATAAAACTTTGCGATCGCAGCGCCCCCTGAAGATATTAACCGATTTTTTTTTTTTCAAATTTTGCACAAAAGCTAACTATCACCAAAGACAACTTTTGGCAACTATTAGAAGTTGATCTGAAAAACTTTTTATTTTTCGCCCCACTCTACTGTATATCTCAGTCACACAGTTAAATATTTTTACCGGCTTAATGCATAAAATAATGGAATAAATTAGTGTTTTGAGATTAAAAAAATTCTTTGAATTCTTGGATAAATTTCCTGATATGTAATGCATGAAATACGATTGCAAACCAAAATTTTTTACATTATAATTGACCATGTTAATTAACCTGTAGCAAGCTCTTTGTAGCTCCGGAGAGGTAAGATACGTAAAACGTTCAAACAAGCAAAAACGAACTAACCTTGAATAAATAAAAAATAATGATATAAAAGGGGATGATATGAAAAGTTACTATACTCAACCATAATTCTACAGATATATTACAAAACTTTTCAATAAATAAATCAATTCCCCCAGAATTTTCACCCTTTCCCCCACTTTCCACGTGAACCTCTATAGTTCGAATTTTCACTCCCAGGTTCTCTCACCCAAACGACAAAAAACGGTCTAAATATGAGTAATCACCTGAAAGACTGAAATACAGGATTTAAAAATCTTAAAAATTCCTGCTGTATCAATTCCTCACTGCTTGATGATAGGATTACTCCCAGTGAGCGGCCGATATTGCCGAGTTTTAACTTCCTAAATCCTCCTGCAATAACAGTTCGCATATTAAATGAACACATGCCTCGCTATTTTCAGGGTATACACCATAGATATGAATAGGGTTACTAGATCGCTGATAGCCTCCAATCTGAATGGGGAACAGTGTGACCCGGAAATCTCGCCAACTGCTCCCCTCATTTGGCTTAATTATTGCTTTAACCATTAAAATCTACGAGGATACTTGCAGTTTTTAAAAATTAATTTAAAATAGCTCATTTGCCCCAAATGATCAAAGGAACGGCTTTTAAATAAGTTATACTATACGAGAATTTTCACATCATTAAACAAAATCATTCTCTGCTTTTATGTAATATAAGAATTAAAATTTGGCTATTTTTCAGTAACGTTATCGCTAAGACTGGCTGACGCAGAAGCGGCAGCAAAAATCACAATACCGACGCAAGAGCGATAATTTTTCAAATTTGGCTCCCGCTCTACCCCGGACCCTCGCCAAGCGTATTCAAGTTGCTACCATTGGATCCTCTCTCTATACATACAGAAACAACGCTGTCAGTCTCTAATCTCATCCCCGTCCTCCCCCTATCTTAAAATCCATTCCATTATTCCATCCAACCCCCGCTAACTTCGAATGGGAGAACGGACAGTCTGTCCTCAGCGTTCGAAACAGGCAATTTCGGTTCTTTTTATATTTTTCTCCCGCCCTCCTCTTTTAAAATGGTGGAAGTGAGTCATTCACGCCGGCAGGCCTTCATCACTTAATTTTCATTTAAGATCCTACCCCTTTGAGTCATCCGCATGGAACGTCAACTTGTTCGAATGTTACTGTCGCGAGGGACGTTCCATCCATGGAATTTGTGCGCTTGAGTTGGGAAGAGTTGATTAAGTAGGTCAGTGGTTTCCGAAGTTATTTTTTCAAAGAAACCTTTTAGGCAATATTCCTCCCTTCCTATAAATGAACAAACTCAATCTTGTGATAATTGAAGGGTTTGGAGGATGAAGGGGCTATGTTACATTTTTTGAAAATGCAATCTGGCAATGCAAAGGCATGCAATGAATACAGGCAAGCAAGTAAAACTTGGAACATTAAAAAATAGATATCATTAGAACAACTTCATATGCTTACTTCAGGATAAAGCCAGAAAACAAAAAAGCTGCATCAATAAAGCTTTGAACTTTAATTACTCTAAATTTCGGTTTTGTTACATAACCCCGTCATCTCCTCTAAGCCCTTTAATTATGAATAATAATTTATTTACTTCAAATATATGAACGTTTTTGCTTGTTTCGCATTGAATGTTAAATGGCTTCCAGAGCTTTAAAGGACAAAGGGCCGAATTCAAGTGAAACACCATTGCAATCGCTTCGAGGCGATCGCAATAGACCAAAGTTGCAAGCGCTACTGGAAGTCGAATTACGATAGAATCGCATCTCGTAGCGATTGTAACGTGTCACTTGAATCCAAATTTGGGAATTTGCGATTGCATTGGTGAGTTGCAATCGTCCGTGTTTCACTTGAATTCCTGCCTATCATGATTTAGCTCTGGTAACATGAACTCCACAATGTCAAAGACTGGAAAGCTATGTCACACAGAAAAAAAGAATGGTCTCGTCTTCTTGAGAAATCCAATGTCCCGTCATTAGACCCAAGTGGTACTTCACCTTGCAAACTTTATTTCGAGAATTTAACAGTGCCCGCACTTCAAAAATAATCTGTTCTTTTTACAGTATAATACTGGCAGCGGAGTTGGGCAACTTTAGGTTGTTTTCTCTGCACTGACACTACATTATATGTGAAACAACTTTTACAGAATTCGTATATTTTTTTCATACTTGAGGCAAGCCGACAAAATTGATTGCGAAGTTTGCGACTTGAAGTGATTTCCTGGTAAGACCTTAATTCTCCAAATACGCTGAAGGGGTTCCAGAACCTTCGTAGCCTGTGATGCACTAATGATATTGTGTTATCTGAAAATTTGCTCACTTATAATGAACAAAGGCAAATATTAAATTAAAAAGACTTATATTATCGACGCCGAGGGCTAACTTCATATTTAGATGAATATCATTGGTCAGAATGCATAAAGAATTAAAAAAATTCCAGATAATATGGGAAAACACAAAAAAGAAAAGATAATCATAACTATTTTTTTTCTAGTAGTGAAAGCGGAATCAAGAGGGTAAATTAAAAATATTTTTGAAAGTCTATAAACTAAAATAAATTACAAGTATTGTTTCTGTTAAAAAAGTTAACTTAAATATTTTAAATCATTGATCTCCTTGTTTTTCAACAATGGAATCGCAATCAATCGTATGAATAAAAGCTTAGAATTACGTTTACAATTTTGTAGAAAGGTTAAAATTCCTGTTCTATACAACATCAATTGAATCGTACGCAGAACAATTCGCTCGTTCGATTAGTAAAAAAAAAAAAACATTTTAAAAGTACAAGTAAGTTTTCACTACTAAAATTTCGGAAGAAGGCTCATTCGGTTTTTAATTAATATCTGGTAATTAATCTCCCTACAAAGATGAGACCGAGCTAAAAAGTCTTAATCTATCTAGTTATATTCCAAACAAAGACAATTTTTTTTTTTTTTTTTTTCAATTTTCAATTTCAATTTATTTCAATCAAGGCAATACAAACCATAAGCAAAAAATAGACATAACATAAGACGAATACAACAATAAATAGAACACAAATACAGAAAAAAAAGAACAAAATTAAAAAAACAAACGTCAAGTATATACATCATAAACCAAAAAGCCCTGATTAAGTAAAGGGAGTAAAGGCTGTAAAAAAACAGCCTGACGAGCTCCCATCACTCAAAAGGGACAACATTTCGGGCAAATTAATGAATAGGGAAATAAAGTACTCATCTAAATTCATAAGAACATATATACAGAAAGTAAAAACAATAGAGAAAAAAATATACAGATATATATAAAAAAAACAATATAAACAAAGAAAAGAAAAACTTAAATTCAGAGCTAACGCAAGACATTGAGGATAAGTTAGTGTTCACAAATTAGTTTAAGTATAAGTTTAAGTGGAGCTAAGTATAATGTTTTTTAACCGTTTTTTAAATAAATTTCTACTGTTTATGCATTTTAGGCTGTTTGGTAGAGAATTCCAGAATCTCGGTCCATAGGAATTAATGCCATTGAATAATAAATTATTAAAATTGGTTCATCCGTTTGAGAGCTACGATGCCACATTTAAAGACACAAACGCACACGACAACCTATAAATTCCTTCCTTTTTGCGTCGGGAGTAAAAATCGAGATACAAGATTGGACACTAGTAGCTTGCGTTTGACTGACATACTGCCACAATGTGTATTTTATTCGATGTTATTACAATACAATTAGAGTAGTTCTATGGTTTCGTGTAATTTTTGCGCATTTTAATGCAATCATTAGTAATTGCAGCATTTAAGAGTCGTTGTAAATAGTTTCTCCTTGCTTAAAGTTTTACTTTATCCACATTTGTACTCCTTTCATCATTGTTACAACCACCGAAAAATGAGCATTAGATTTAACTATTTTTATACGCCACGAGTAAAATTTCGCATCAAAAAAAAAAAAATAAATAAATAAAAATGATAGGACGAATGACTTTGTTTTTTTTAATCAATTTCCACTTCACTTAAATGGATTCTGCTGCACAAAAAATAGATCTTTCCCAGAGTTGGAAGCTAATTCAAAAAATATATGTTTAGATAAATAAATAATAATGTTTCTATTTTTCTTTCAAGTAAATATTTATGATAAAGTAAAGTAAACAAACATTCCGAATTGCCTCACTGTACAGTTAATAGTATCGCAATGGATGGATTTCATTAGGGCATTATGGAACAATTTTACTAACTTAATTATTTATTACAATATAAAGCCATTGCACAACACTAATTAAATATGTAAAAGATGGTCAGAAGCAATATATTTAAAATAAAAGGACTTAAAAGCAAAAAAAAGAAGAAGAAGAAAGAAAAATGTGTTAGTTCAAAAAAAATTTCCGCAAAAAGTACATCAATCTACCTTTCTTCCTTAACCAAAGTTTTTTAACAAAAAAAAAAAAAAAGGTCACTAAAAGTGGCAAATAACGAACAATTTGCTAAGACTACTTTTAAAACGATTTTAATACCGTTAATGAAAAGAAAACACTTGAAACCATTGCAAGATCATTTATAAATGTTAAAATACATTAAATCAAAACCACTTATGACTAAAGATTTAAATATGTACCAAACTTAAAATATCAAATAAATAAATAAATAAATAGATAAATACATTTTTTATTTAAGTCTTCCATCTGATTTTACTGTGATGAAAAATAGTCGTAAATTACTTTTGCGACAGCCCCCAAGTGACCCTTGTTTGATGTTTCTTTCCAAGTATGCAACCGATTTCAAGACTGGGTGGTCTGTATGCAAATTTCCAGGGGGGGACTCACAGTGGGGGGGGGGATACTTAATCCCTGTTCAAGCAAGGGGCGTCAAAGGGTTGGAAGAGGGACGCGATACCGTATAAGTAAGTTATTACCGGCGTGAGCGGAAGCCTTACAACATGCTTTGCCATTCATCCATCGAGACAGATGACGTTACGGATCCCAAACATGCGAGAGCGTGTGATGCTTTGATTGGTTGCTGTTGGCTTGGCGAGAATGTAATGGTAGGGTATTAGTAGGTCTTGTGAATTTCTGTTTCTTTTAGTCTCAACTGTAAAAGATAGGTTGTGAAGTAAGGCCGTGTTAATAATTCAAGAAATTAGTTTTAAACTTTTCGATCTAGGTTTAACTGAAGTAATTTGATGCAGCTAAAATTGGCGGGGGGGGGGGGGAGGAGAAACTTCAAGCAGCCATTTTGGAAATATAATTTCATTATGTATGGTAAAAACAATTTTCTACCAAAAATAATGAAGCAATAAAAGACTTCAAAGAAAAATATTTGAAAATTAGACTGCGGTTTGAAATAATAAAACTATTCTCACAAAAACAAGTAGTGTGATTTTTAACACAAAATACATTTTAGTGATATTCGCAGAAAACGTAATCACCCACCTAAAATAAGAAGCTCAGCTTTAAGTATCTTTGCTTTGAGGTGAAAACTTTTGTCTTGCTCTCTACGGTGGAAAGGGGGAAAGAAAATGAGGGAGAACTACGAAAAGCACTATTAATGAGAGAATAAGGTAAAGAATAACAATCCATTTAAGTATGAACTCAACACGAGGTCGCTCCATCAATGCTCAAATTTTGTGAGAAATATACACGGTACATGGGGACGTGAATTTTCAGGAACGTGAATCGCAATCAGGGACGTGAATTTTCAACAAAAAATTTTATTATACTCTGCAAGAGATAATCGAACATAAAAACAGGAAAATGCATTTCGTTTCGCAGCATTGTCTCCCATACCTACCATAACACGTGGTTTAACCGTTTGGATGGGACCTCTGAGTTTTGTTTCAGACCAGGAGCCGGGCAACCTATTGTCCAGTGCTCTGGAAGTTTTGATTGGGAATGGGAATTCGGAGGACTCTGTGAACACGACCCATATTTAACGTGCTCCAGCCACCACTAGTGAACACGGTGGATCTAGGCTGGGATCGAACCTGTGCCCCTCCAGTTACGACTTGGCAATCGCCCCCCTCCCCTCGGCCTCAGAAGAATACAACATTGACACCAGATAATCAACCAACGATAACACAAGAAAGAAGAAGAATTAGTTTTAAAAGAGAGTGAATGTGAGAGAGAGATAAAACAGAAAAAGGGACCAAGAAAGCGAAATGTGTGTTCAAAAGAAGTCTTCTATATCTCTGGCGAGTGATTGAAGTATCATTTACAAGATTATGATATATTTTCAAAATGTTATCTTTCAAAATATCAAAACTTTTATGAAACAGTCCTGCTGAAGAAAAAACGAAAATCGGAATAGAACTCAAATTGTGAAAGGCAAGCGAAGGCGTATGAGTTACTTCAGTTTTAACAAAGTATTCATGTTTCGATGTTAAATATTGCATTTTAGGACGACAGAGCAATCTACGACAGAACTATTTTAAAGCTTCTCTGAAATTTTTACAGTTGCAATCAGTAATATTCGCATTTCAAACAAATTATAAGAGGCGCTGTGGTCTTTGACTAATGGAGGCTGAAAGAGGTAAACCCACCCACTTACGCAGGATGTGCCCTGTCCAATGATGCCTTGGTCACACGAAATAAAAATGTTTTACCTCTTTGGCTCATTTTTGAAACCACTGCGAGGTGGCGTATCCAAGCTCTAGAACTGCAAATAGCTTCAAGATGAGAGTGAAAGTGTTCAAAGATGTAGGAAGTCTTGATAGTTAAATTGTTTGCTGTGGATTAAACTCTAGCTCTTATTATTTGTGTTATAATTGATTAAGTAGTACTACTCCTCCCTTATTATTTTAAGCAAGGAAATTGATAATATCTTTATATAACATGAAATGTGCACGCCATTGATTAATTTTGATTGTACGAATATGAATTGAAATGTTATTAATTGTTCTATAACTAATAATTTAAATTATAGTTAAAAAAATACACTTTTAAACAATATTTAATGATACTCTAACTGATTTTTCTCTAATTTTCAAAACTTGAATATCCTCTAAGTTTACATGAACTTATAATATATAAATGCATGTAATATAGTTTAGCCGTTGGTATTAATAATAGTATTAAATATATTACTTTTATATTTGAAAAGAACGTGGATTTTATCTTTTATTTAGTTACATACATGCAAACAAACAAACCCACATGTGAAACTAATAAAAGCGTATTAAAAATACATGCTTTTATATTTAATTTGAGTTTCGTTAAGGCAGCCAAAAAGAAAAATGAAAGGAAAGAAACATGCCTTTGATGAAAAAACATTATCTAAAAGACTTTTTTTTCTAACTTAATATATTTTTTATTATGAAACTTAAAACAAAATTTAAGGATTCCGAATGCTTAACATATATTATAAACACAAAATGCAAAACATATATCATAAAAAACCTGTTCAAAAAAACTAAATTTCCTCACAAATGTCTTGGAAACCAAAGATTGGTTCATGAATGTTATTAAAATAACTAACACATTTATTTTCAAGAATATTTCATGGAGGAAAAAAAAACTAATAAATTATCTCTGAAATAGAGAACTATAAAAATTTCATAACTATTTTTAGCTGCATCGTAAAATCCTGCATAAAATAATCTATTTTTTCCCCTTTAACTATTGCTATAAATGGCAACAGTAAACGTAATAACAAAATTTACAGAAAACCGTCTTAAACGATAGGAAACTTATTTAAATAGATTTGAAATGTGTTTTGAAGGAAAGAAAAGGTGGAAAATATTCAAAGATTATTAATGCTTTATAAGTTAGAAATATGAATTATTCATAAAGCATTCACTGGTTCAAATATTCTCATTTGAAATTGGTTTTTCTGCCAATGCTTTAAATTTTACGCGTTTGAGACTTCAGAGTTTTTATAATTTAAAATATTCAACTACAAGGAAAGGTTTTGATGTTGCATAACATGATAAATTTACCGAATAAAATGAATTTTTTATTAACACACAAGGAAAAAAATGCACTGAGAAACACATGAAACGTTTCCAATTAATTCCTAATTATGTACGACTGTTCTCAAATCTAGGCAGATATATCTAAAATTTTGAAAACTCCCAATGCATGAGATTTTATTGCAAGAGTAAAAGTAGTTGGAAATAAAAGTATCCTAATCAAACAGCTTTTGGTGTTATTTGAGACAATTGTAACTAATAAAATAGGAGAGCATGTAGTATAATTTAGTGTTAAGTTGATAAATTTATAGGGTAAGTGCTTCAGATCCAATACAACTGCTCATAAATAGTACATTTTTAATTCAAAATCAGATATGACGCATTCACACATTCATTTACCTATCCTGAATAATCAACCAGTGGCAGTTAAGTTTTGGGTACTTTTTTTTAACTAGAAAAATGAGTCATTTCATTTTGAATGGTGTGCCCGTTATCCAAGATTGAGATATTTTTCAGCTAAGATGATTTTGTGGCCGACTACTGAAGCATTTACTAGTGTTGACAACAGCTTGGATTTTAACATAATTCATTTTTAAACTTCTGAAACAAGTAGGTGATTCACTATCAGAAAGGTTCATTCTAAAGTTTTACCTTGTTTTTGTTGCTGTATTGATAGCTGAAAGTTCTAGGTTAGCCAAGATCAACAAAAGATATCTTAAATGGTCGACTACTGGTGCTTTTACCCTATGAATAGGGAGAACATAAAATGAGAAGAAATGAAAAGAAAAACTTATTTTAAAAGCTAGTAAACATCTTATATGCTCATCCCTGGTAATTATTATCCACATTTTTTTCTATTTTAGCTGTCTCCACTCATATTTTGACTCTATTCCTGCATCTATTGGCATAAAATTGAAGAAAGACTCCAAAGTTATTGCACAGTTGCCCAAAATTAAAAAATAACAAATATAAACACCATTTAAAATGAATGCAGTTCTTGTTGTAAAGTTATTCTGCCACTCGGGTCACTTAAACATGTGGAGCAAAACATATTACTTTAATAAAAGTAGTGTAAAATTAAACCAGAAATGTAAAATTTGCATTTATATAAAAAATTCTTTGTAACATCACAAGATTTCTTAATTCATTATATTGCATGGAATACTGAAATTTGGAACGAGAGATATCAACAACTTCAAATCAGTAAGTTATCTACTCAACAGTATTTTTCAAACATTAACTTCAAAGTCTTTGCATTGGATTACAAAAAGATAATGTTTCTAATTTATTTGGTAAAATAATAAGCAGGAAACTGATATTATGACCTTGCCAGCAGAGGGCAACATTAGATCTTCTAGTTTCTTTTGAAGCTAACTGCATCAAAAAAATAAAAAGCAGTGCAAAAGTTAATCTTAATAGTAAAAATTTATCCAAAATGCTTGTCAAGAGACATTTAAGACCAAGTTCTCATTGTTTGTAAATTGTTTGATCAAGGATAGTTTTCGAATTAGCCACTATCAACGCGCAAATATTCTAGTTCTTGTGATTGATATCTTAAAAAATATATATTGGGGATATTTTCTGCTAAGATGTCACTCTGTCATTCCAGCCTTACTTCAACATGCTTCCTGTAAAGTAAGATCGATAGGACAGCAATGGACAAGCTGTCACTTGTGAAAGTAAATGCCCGCTGGTTGGGAGAATGAATCATCATATGCTGTGTAGAGGAATTGACCACGTCACAGAGCAATCAACAAATTGCGGTACTCTAGGCGAAAGTAATTTTTAATGATGGAATATATGACAACCAATCAAAATAATGTCGGCAGCACAGAGCTTGTTAATTATGTACTGATACCCAGGGACAAATACCGGGCGCCAGGTCGACCTGGCGTAAACCTGCCTGTTGGCGAATAACTTTCCTTGAATGAGAATCTTTCAGAAGCCATGTTGCATTGAATGTTCTTATAAACTGGGTAAAAAAATTTGTCTGGCCGCTAAACTTTCCCCTAGTTCCTGAGGTTTTAAAGTTTTTGCCGGTACCTGGTCATTTATAATTGTAGCACATTGCATAATGAGAAGTGTATGAATATTTTCTTTAAATGTTCATCCTTACTTCAAACATCACAGCTTTTTGGATGCGAGATTGCCACAATTTTACTTTAGCCACAGGATTGCCTTGAGTAAAGTTCTGTTGTTTTTACTGCATCTACTATGACCATTCGTAGCCACATGGGTTCAGGCAAAGGGGGAAACCACGAATCAAATTAGGTGCAGTCACGACCGTAGCGAGGCTAGAGAGTCGCATTCAAAAAATATATTTTATGCTCTTACAATATATGCATGGAGTTTCAGACTTCTACCGAAATACTGGTTCACCAATGCAAGTGCTGAAAATGACTGATCATGTTATAAAATACTCCTGCAGAAAACGTCAAAATCATGTGCATACAATCAAAAATCATTCGTTTACATCTTGCATTGATTGGGATAATGATATTATGCCTCGGTATTTTGGAGTACTCAACATTTTCAAACGTCGGAAATATTAACGAACATCAAAATATGATTTGAAAGGCCATACAATGTATTTGAACTTTAGCGCAAATCAGCAAAGCAAATGAAAGGAGTCAGCTTAAATAAGACAGCAGTCTCCAGCAAGTTACAGTTTCCATTTACAGTGTAATTTGCAATTGAATAACACTACCACGCCACCAAAAGAATAGGTCAAACACCAATGGTGACCCCCTACACCCAAGATAAAAATGTCTCGTATTGAAGCTAGCTTTTCTGTTAACGCAGACATCCTTAAAAGAGAGGTAGCACACATTGAGAAATTCCTTTAACCCAACAGCCAACTCAACCAAAGCTTCAACTTTTCATTCAACTAACGGTGATAGCATAGCACACGGATGATTTCTTGCCGATGTTGAATAAAAAATTGAAGCTGCGATTGAGTTAGGAGTTGCGTTGAACAAATTTTCCAATTTGTGGGGGGTATCACAGATAGGGAAATTAGTTTCACACAACTCCCAGTTTAACTGCAACTTCATCTTTTCCTTTAATTAGCTGCCCGAAGTAGCATATAACTCGGGTGTTTTCTGGCTAAAGATGACTAGATAGTAGAAGTTGCGGTTGAACTGGGAGTTGCATGGAATGAATTTTTCTATGTGTGATTCCCTTATAACACCAATTTTCAGACGACGGGCAACATGTTGCTGCCTAGGAACAAGGGCTTCCGCTAACAAATAATTCACTTACATTGCGTGCAAATTGTTGAAGTTTCGATTGGATAAACTGCTGAAGAACAACTCACATTCTGAACAGTGACCACTGCCCTACACACTCTACTTTAAGACGAATAAAACTGACTTCTCAATAAAAAATATTCTCAGCGAGAAAGATAAGAAAACAGGCAAATTGGTCATTTCAAATCCAACTTTGGGGATGCCCTTGAATAGAATGGCAACCTGCATAAATTAATGCCGTATAACTGCGAGCAAAGAATTGATTTCGCTTCGAACAGAGCGCATAAAAGTTCCCGGCCCAGCGGCACGCTTACAGTGTAACTTGCATTTGAATTATACCACCATACCATCAAAAGTATAGGTCAAAAAGCAATGCCAAAGTTAGCTCAAAAGGTAAAGATGTCAAGTATTGCAGCTAGCTTTTTTGTCAACGTAAAGATGCTCTAAAAAGGGTATCACACATAGGGAAGTTCCTTCAACCCAACTGCCAACTCAACAGAAATTTCAACTTTTCATTCAACTACCTGTCAGAAATAACATAAAACACGGAGGTTTCCTGGCCAAAGTTTAATGAAAATATGAAGTTGCGGTTGAGTTTGAAGTTTAGCTGAATGATTTTCCCTGTGAGTGATACCTCTAAAAGAACAATATTCAGACGGATTTGTTA